>PVHP010011971.1:0-43898 GCA_004024765.1 Zapus hudsonius
ACACTTTAAAAGGGCCGTGAATCTCAAACCATAATTATTGTTGGAGCTGAGCTGCATGGGACCTCGGCCCTGGGCTGAAGTGTGCCCTCCAAACCCTTGGTTCTCTCGAGTTGCAGTTGCCCAGGTATGTTTTGCAAATAGAATCGCATGCACAGCAATCAGTCAGGAGCACAGACATAGCCTAGCACACAGACATGCCATATACTGACATCTCGGGCTCAGCTAAACCTCCACACCATATTATGGAAGAAAGTTTGGAGTTGCAGAAGGATACATGTGGGGAAAGGAGACCTGCAGTTATAATCTTAGCTTTGTCACTGTGTGTGAATCCTAGATTTATCGCTGTGTGTGATCCTGTAAAAGGAATGTGTGTCCTTTTGTTTAAATTGCTGCCATGTCTCATCTCTTTTCTCACCCTTTGGGGTTTAATTCCTTGATTATTAAAATTGGAATTGTAGTCTCTACCTTCCTTACTTAAGCTTGTATGATGATCATTAAACATTAAAGAGGCTTTGGTGAAAATAAAGATGTTAAAAATAGTAGATACCATTGTGTGTAAAGATGTGCAGAACACAAGTGAGAGGAAGTTGGTCTGTGTCAAAGGCCCCCAGGGTGACATCCCTTTATTCAAGTGAGTTAGAGCTAAAGTCATGGAATAGATTGCACCACATCATCCAGTGAAGGGATCAGCTGACCCCCTGGAGTGAGTGACAGTAAGAAAAAGATATTGGGACTAGGCATATAGCTCAGTGCTTGCCTAACATGTACAAGTATATGAGTACTGAAAATAAAAAGAAGAGAAAAAATGTAGAATAGTTGCACTAAAATATTATTTAATTAGTACTATGTCTCATCTTCCTCATCCATTTCTTCCTATATTATTGCATATTTATTTAGCAATTTTTATTATATTCCACATCTGTGTCAGAGCTGTGACCTCTAGTGCTACAGAAATTCATCTCCCCCATGCAAGTCGTGATTTGCTTTTCTCTTCTCCTCCAAATCCTTTGCACACTTGCCTCTTATTGAAACCCAAAATGTAACATGGGAGGGTGATACTTGGAAGGCAAGATAATGGCTGGAAGAGAATACCATGTGTGTAACTGCCCTGTCTACAGACTTAGCAGTGGAAAAGATGACCCTTTGATATTCCTGCTATTTCTCAGATTCTTAAATACTCGGACTAGGATGGATGAGAGGCAGCTTAGCTGGGAGTCTATGGCTGGCAGCACACACATCTTTAACTTTGTGATTACATCTCCCCTAAAAAGAGGGAAAAGCTTTCCCTTTTTACCGTTACTCAGTTCTAACATTCTACGGCTGTTTTCTTTCCCCCAATATTCTCAGTTTCAAAGTGAACTTGGACCATTGTCTAACCTACTCACACTGTGTTCTCAAATCCAAGATTCACTGCCTGGTTCATAGCCTTCTCTCTCTCCAAGCCTACATACTCTTCCCTATATACTACTGTATATTTCCTTGTTTCTCTTTTAGAATCATGAAGTAAGTGAGGTTTACTATTATATTGTTGTTATTCCTTTTGATTTTCAGTGTTTGTAGCCAAATCTACAGAGAAAACTTTACTTTTTATTAACTTCAACACTGAGATGTTTTTCTGAGAAAAAGAAAACTCTTTTTTTTACTTTTGTATGAGAGAGAGAAAAAGAAAGAGAGAGGAAAAGAGAGAAAGAAAAAAGAATGAGTGTACCAGGGCATCTTACAAACTTCAGGAGCGTTCACCACTTTGCACATCTGGCTTTACATGGGTACTGGGAATTTATCCCCAGCCAGCAATTTTACAAGTAAGCACCTTTAACTACACAACCATCTCCCCAGCCCAAGAAAAACTTCTATACTTCCTATACTTCCCTATACTTCCTATATTTCCTTCTTTAAAATATTCTGATATCTAAACTCACTTATAGAGTTTATCTTAGAGGAAAAAGTATATAAACTATATACTATTCTTTAATAGCAATGAGAATAAGTACTGACGTCTCATTCAAAATATTTTGAACCAGTAATGAGCTCACTCATTTTTTTTTATATTTTATTTATTCATTTTCAAGCAGAGAGATAGAGAGAGATAGAGTGAGAGAAAGAGGAGAGAAGAGAGCGCACCAGGGCCACCACCTTGTGGGGTCTGATTTATGTGGGTCCTGGGGAATTGAACCCGGGGCCTTAGGCACTAGAAGCAAGTGCCTTAACCGCTGGAGCTCACTCATTTTTTAGCATCAACAGAAGTAACTCAATTTTATTGACATTGCATCCATTTTATTCTGTTTCTCTAATCTCCATTCTGTCTCATGATTCTAATATTTTGCCTGGTGTTCTCTTAAACAGTTTTCAGTGCTATGATGTGAGCCCTTGGCCTTCCTTTCCACACCACATCTCCTAAAATGTTTTCCATCCTCACAGCAGATATCCCATCATGAAAATTTCCATTTAAACCAAACAAGAAGATAGAATCTCTGGGGTTGGAGAAATGGCTTAGTGATTAAGGTGCTTGCCTACAAAGTCAAACAATCCAGGTTCAATTCCCCAGCACCCACTTAAAGCCAGATGCACAAAGTGGTGCATGGTGCATGCATATGGAGTTTGTTTGCAGTGGCTAGAAGCCCTGGTGTTCTCTCTCTCTCTCTCTCTCTCTCTCTCTCTCTCTCTCTCTCTCTCTCTCTCTCTCTCTCTCTCTCTTTGCTAATTTTCTATGTAATAGTGGTAGAAATGTGTTCTAAAGGACCTGATATTGACTCTGGTCTATACCTTCAAGACTCAGAGTTCATACTTAACTGTTGTTCTGGAATCTTGAGCAGAATATTTCACCTTTCTGTGCCAGTTTTCTATATGTACAGTGGTCCAAGAATGGGGCTTCTATGTTGGCAGTGTTTTCAGACTCTATGAAGGACACGATACACATTTAGCATTTGGGAAAGTAACATGTAGCAGACACTATCTATTTAAGGTGGGGTTTTTTGCAAGAAATAAATAATACACCAATCATCAACATCTGCATGCCTAGGACACGATGCACTTGGTTCTGAAGGCAGATCCAAGGACAACCACATCCAGCTAGTACAAGAACCTACACCTGGAACCTACCCCAAACCCCAGAGACATAGCTCACTCTGAGCTGAGAAGCTCCAGTTCAGTTTCTATTTCCTGGGCAAAAGTTTAGAGACTTTCCCTGCTCATTTCAAATATCTCAACTTTGTTCCTTGTGGCAACAGATTTAATGGGCCCCCTATATACCCTCTCACCTCCACATCAAGACCTGGCTTACTACTCTTTGATAGTGGAGGCACACATGTCTCCTGTTCTTTCCAGTAGTAACCCTCAAACCCTCTCTCCCAGAACTGTTTACAAAGTCTCAGCTTCTGCGGTATCACTGAATTCCAGGCTTCAGATTTCCATACTTCCATGTGCCTCCTCGTTCATTGTTATAGAAAGCATCATGTCTCCAGGCATGATATGGCTAGCAGCTGTGGTTACCTGCAAGACACCCACAAAGTATTTAGCTGGAAGGAGTCACTGCAGTTGTTGGGGAAGATCACTGGACATTCACCTGAAATTAAGCTCACTTGCTCCCTCCTACCCCTCTGTCTCCAATCTGCATGGAATTCTGCCCAAACTGCTAATGGTCTTGGAAGGAAGTAGTGGATATATGCTATGGAGTTTTTGTAGTTTTGTTGGGCCATTACCCACTCTTGGGTGTGACCTTTCAATTGCATAGTTGTTTTTGGTTCACCCATACGTCTTTTAATAACTCCTCACCCATGCTCCTGTAAGGAATGCCAATAAACTCAACAAGCTGGTCTTGGGTAGAAACATTTGTTTGGTTGCCATTGATGGCCAATCTGATGTTGGTTCACATCTCCCCAGAAAAAAAGTAATGCAACACTTACCGAAAACTGTTTTATAGATTCAGAAAATACATCACTTTGGTCATCAGCCTCAAATTCAAAGACCTCAAAAGACACTTTATAAACACTTCCTATGATCCTGCTTGCAGGTTAGGTATTTTGGGATGAAACAACATGTACAGGCCAACTACAAATACACTATAAGGTGCATTATGTGCTTCTGATCCTGGCTGGCAGCTGAGCAGAATGACTTGTGGGGCCCATTTTCATACATAGATGAAAGGATTCTGAATGCCTTAGTTACTGAGATACAGACATTTTTTTTCAGGGAGGAACATAACACGAAGTGCTATCTGACTTGACCCCAACAAATCTCAGAGAGGCCACCTTGGAGGATATGCCAACATAAAACTAAATCGCATGGCATCTGTGAGCTGTAGTAATCTACTCTGACATTCCACCAGTTCTCCTGGAAAAGGTAATAGATAAGGTCCCCCATCTGTCTCCCAGGCCATGTACAGTTGTTTCCTGATTTCCCAGTCCTGCACACTTGGGTGACAGAGTAGTCAGCCCTGTCGCTTTCCTGGAACCTTCTATAGCTCAGCTTGGCGAATCCAAGATTATCAATCCATGGCCATCCTTTCCAACAACAGCCTCCAAAAAGCCACTTTCTTCCTGACTGGTTTTCAAGGCCTGGAAGAACTCCATGGCTGGATCTCTATTCCTTTCTGTTTCATCTACCTGACTGTTATTTTGGGGAACATTACCATTCTCCATGTCATCCGGACTGATGCCACACTCCATGAGCCCATGTACTATTTCTTGGCCATGCTGGCACTCACAGACTTGGGCCTTTGCCTCTCTACACTGCCCACTGTGTTGGGTATCTTCTGGTTTGATGCCCGGGAGATTGGCATCCCTGCCTGCTTCACTCAGCTCTTCTTCATCCACTCCCTGTCCTTAGTGGAGTCTTCAGTTCTCCTGTCCATGTCCATCGACCGCTATGTGGCCATCTGCAATCCACTGCGTTACTCCACCATCCTGACGTCCCCGCGCATTGTCAAGATGGGGCTGGGTTCAGTGCTGAGGAGCTCCATCCTCATCCTCCCCTTGCCCTTCCTCCTCCAGCGCTTCCAGTACTGCCGCTCTCACGTGCTGGCCCATGCCTACTGCCTGCACCTGGAGATCATGAAGCTGGCCTGCTCCAGCATCATCGTCAACCACATCTACGGGCTCTTCGTCGTGGCCTGCACCGTGGGTGTGGACTCCTTGCTCATCTTCCTCTCCTATGCGCTCATCCTCCGCGCTGTGCTGGGCAAAGCTTCCCGCCAGGAGCGCCTCCGGGCCCTCAACACCTGCGTCTCCCACATCTGCGCGGTGCTGCTCTTCTACATCCCCATGATCGGCTTATCTCTGGTGCATCGCTTCGGGGAGCATCTGCCTCGCATGGTCCATCTTCTGATGTCTTATGTGTATCTGTTGGTTCCACCGCTCATGAACCCCATCGTCTACAGCATCAAGACCAAGCAAATCCGCCAACGTATTGTTAAAAAGTTTGAGGTTCTGACATGTTTTCAGAAGAATTAGTTTGAAGATAAGGTGTGGTCGTAAAAATGACAGTTTTGGTTGTTTCAGCTATGCTGTGGAAAACTATCAGGAACAAAATCTATGAACAAAAAAATAGCTATGTAACCTACAGGATGTGTAGCTTTGGGAAAGTTAGCTGCATCTCTGTTCTTCAGGTTTCTCAACTGAGGAAAGAACATGGAAATAGATTCTTTCTTTATAGGGATATTGCAAAGATTAAATAAAACAGTTCATGTTAGCCTCTAATATAGCATTTGAAAAAATATAATTGTAATGGCTGAAAATTATTTTTTTAGCAAAACCAGAATAGTATGTTTTGCCTTTCAGTCCTCTGGTCAGTGCATTTTAATCCATATGTGTCTTTTTAAAGAGAGAGAGAATAGGTTCACCAGGATCTTCAGTCCCTGCAAATGGACTCCAGATGCATGTGCCACTCTGTGCTTCTGGGTTATGTGGTTACTGGGGAATCAAACCCAAGTTTCTAGGCTTTGTAGGCAAGTGCCATAGCTGATGAGTCATCTCTCTGGTCCCAATGTGTGTCTTTTTCACTTGCATTTTCATGTACTTTATTTTAGTATTATAATTCTTATTCATTTGCATATAGCCATGACCACACTCTTAGTCATGATTGTCCATGAGGATGCCGTGTTAGCACACACCCACTAAATGAAGAAAAGGGACAGATGCAATGGGAATTGGAGGAACAATGTCAAATTGCAAAAAATATTCATGGGTAACTTTCAAAATATGAAACCCAAGGTTTATCATTGACAGTTTGTATAAGCCAAGGTACTTCTTTCCCTCTTTAGCTACTGTGTAGATTTCATAGGGGTAGGAGAAAAATATACATTATTTCTTAGTTGTTTCTCACCTGTTAACTGTTTATCCACATACACAAGCATGCACAAATATACACATACACCACATACACATATACAGCTGTTCTTATGGTAGATTTTTTATGTCTATATATATATATGTGTGTGTGTGTGTGTGTGTGTGTGTGTGTGTGTGTGTGTGTACATGTTCTCTGCCATTCTTTGTGTTTGGTCTATATGTTCTAGTCGGTCATTTTGTGTGAATACTTTCTATTATCACATTTGCCTGAATAACTAAATGGTGAATTATGATATTTTATATTCTCATGTGGGAGATGTGTCCTCTTCGGGGACTAGACCCAGAGACATGAGGAGAAGAAAGTGTTGGCTCAGCAGTTTCTCTCCTGTCCATTTATGTTGGCCTAACCCCAGATCCTGAAAAGGAAGCTCTTGTCATGGAAATGATGAGATGCGACATTTCACCATGAAAAGAAAACACGCAGAACCAGTGGTGCTACAAGGAATTTGGCTACATTTAACAAATGATCAGTTTTAGGCCTTAACTCTCCCTGTGAAGATGTAGCAAGAAGAAAACTGCAGGAACAGTCATGACTGTACATGAAACACAAGCACTTGTAGCTATGAGAACATGCCAAGACTCGGCCCAAGTACTTCAAATACATACATTAATATAAAATATACATTCCGATGGAAGTCCACTTGTATATCTCCACTGCCTTCTGGTTAATCAGCAGGTGAGTGCTGCAAATACTTGCTTCACTCAGCTCGTCATCCACAATGCCTCTTTCTTCAGTTCTCATAATGTCCTTGGACCATTCATTGGGAGGTCCTTTCTCACCCTTTGAGACATGCTTCATTACTCAAATTTTCCATAATTCCAGAAATAGGATGATCCGGGGTCAACAGTCTGAGCCTTGTGCCTTCTCTTCCCATCCCTCTTCCAACACCAATTTGAAGGTAATCAGCTCTGCTATTGCTGTCAACTACCTGGATGGTCTAGTAGCATTGGATTCAGGTTTAGGCATGAATGCCACCCTGTCTTACCTCCCATATTCTTGCATAGAATGTCCTACATGGAGGTTCCTGGAAACTGGCTTAATACTCATGTAATTCCCACCTCTGCACTGTTATTTTTTAATGTTTTTTTTTCTTTTTACAGTGGGGATTAAACCCAAGGTTTGCACATGCTACGCAAGTGTTCTGTTGCCTAGGCACATATCTAGCCCCTCTGTGTTGCTCTGGTGGCAGTTGAAGCTCGTCATTTCTTGGATTGCTTGTTTGGTTATTGCTTTCACTATGATAAATGATCAATTGTTTTAAATGGCTCTTATTTTTTTCTAATTTTTAGTGAGTTCTCATTTGACTGTTAACTGAAAGACGTGCTTACAACATAGCATCAAAATGTTCATAAGGTTTGTGCAGTCAAATGTTGAATATCAATCACTTTTTCAATATTTTAATTTTCACAAACTTTTAATGCAGTGATATTTGTTAATCATTAAGTATAAGAACTGATTTCCTCTATGATTATTATATAAACCTTTTAGAGAGTAGGATTAGTGATATTGATTATCATGACCAATGTCACAATATCTAATGAGCTCAGAACCACATGGAGGTCAGCCTGACATCAAAACCAGAATAGTTTCAGTGTGCATTTCAGACACATGACACATCATATTTTGCTTCTTTATGACAAAAGGCTCATGACTAATTTTTAATTCAGATAGGCTAATCTGTGTAAGGTGAGTCTTCATTTTCTATGATCTTTGTAATTAAGACTGTTGAAGGTAAATCAAAGATTAATCATAATTCTCATTCTCTCTCTTCTCTTTCCTTCCTCCACCCCTCATCCCTCAGATGTAATCAAGCCTAGCAAAAACAACTTTAATGCTAACTTTCTCCTTCAAGAGGTTGAGATTAGAGTCTATAAATTCATTTTACCAGAGAGGGATGGAAAATCCTTTCTATTACAAGCAAATGATTGTGTTGTTATAAATATGAATTAAATTTATAAGTATATGGGTGGCAAAGTAATGGATGAATAAGTGTCATTTAACATTCACTTGTTCAAGTGCTGACTTACAAGAATCAAGGATGCCCTTATATCTGGACATGAGGTCATAAAACAGACAATTAAGATGAGGACAAGAGGATGAGGAAAATTTCATCATAATTGCTCTCTAGATAAGGATAGGAAATATGAATTAAAGAGAAGACAGAGGTGCATCTGCACAGGGCAAAAGTATTCAAAGATCACGATGGGAAAGTGACCATCTTCAAGTCAGAAGAGAGGCCTCCACAGGAAGCAAAACTGTCAAGCGCCTTAATGTTGGATTTTACTAACTTACAGTACTGTAGAAAAACAAACTGCAGTTATTAAGCTGCCGAGTCTATGGTATTTTGTTATGTCATCCCTAACAATTTATTAGTCTCTTTATAACAAAAATCTATAATCATGATCAAAAATAAATCATAATGACAAAGATACACACAAAAAAATGCTTAAATCCTTGTGCTGGTCTTAACTGTTCTAATCTGGTATAGCAAGGATGAGACAGATACCTGCATGGTAACAAATATCACAGGTGATTCTAGTCTGGATAACATGGGGAATATTGATTTGAATAAACTTCCTAAGAACCAAATGTTCTCAACCAAAGACTAGTGCATTGTGGCCACATTACAAAAAAGACTATCCAGGTGAATGAAAGAAAATAAATCTTTGTACTGGCTTGTAAACTGGGAGATCCCTTAATGTCTAATCTTTTATATTCCCAAGAGAAATCCAGTAATTTGTATACCAATTAGCTGGGGAATTTGTGAACAAGGAAATAATCTCCTTTTCTCTTATTGAAAAATCTTCTCCATCAGATTCCCTAGAGTCAGGAAAATGGAGGAACATTTTTTATAACAGCATCAACATAAAACCTTCTTATCAGGATGACTTGTTTGTTTTGATTTGGTACATGAAATTAAAACCAATCCCTCATGAAGGTTAATCATACAGGTTTACCCCAGATCCTACATTTCAGTTCTAGTATCAATTGATTAGCCTTTGCCCACCACATTCCCCATATTCCCCATCCCCTGGTCTATTCCCCTCCCATCATCTCTAAGTTCAATTTCAGAGATTTTAAGTATGAGTGATATCCTGTGGGATTTATCTTTCTGAGCCTTCCTTAGTAAAAAGCAATGTGTTATTATTATTAATATTAATGTCTTCCAAAACCTCTACTTCACAAAATTAGAGAACCTGGAAGAAATGGATAAATTTCTGGACACCTACTAATTACCAAAGCTCACCCAAGAGCAGATAAAGATGCTAAACAACCCTGGAAGAAAAAATAGGAGGAACCCTACATGAGATAGGAGTAGGGAATAAGTTCCTGAGCAAATCTCCGGCAGCCCAGGAAGTGCAACATTCACTTAACCAATGGGACCTGATCAGGCTCAAAAGCTTCTGTATAGACAAAAACACCATACTCAGAGCCAATAGACGCCCATCAAACTGGGAGATGATTTTTGGCAGCTACAACTCAGATAGAGGCCTAATTTCCAGAACCTACAGAAAACTCAAAAAAATTAATAACAAAAACTCAAACTGACCCCTCACAAAATGGGGTACTGATCTCACCAGAGAATTCACAGAGGAAGAAACACATATGGCCTTTACTCACATGAGAAAGTGCTCAGCATCCTTAAGCATCAGTGAAATGCAAACAAAAATGATAATGAGATTCCACCTTACTCTAGTCAGAATGGCAATCATAAAGAAAACCAACAATAATTGCTGGCGAGGATGTGGGGAAAAAGGAATCCTCATTCACTGTTGGTGAGACTGCAAGTTCATTCAACTGCTTTGAAAGCACTGTGGAGACTCCTCAACAGAATGGACATAGAGGTATCAATGGACCCAGATATCCCTCTACTAGGCATCTATCCACAAGATGTCACATCTCAGTATAGAGACATTTGTGCAACTATGTTTATAGCAGCTCAATTCATAATAGCCAAGAATTGGAATCAACCAAAATGCCCTTCCATGGAGAAATGGATAATGAAACTATGGTAAATTTACACGATGGAATTCTATTCAGCTGAAAGGAAAAATGACATATCGAAATTTAGAGAAAAGGGCTGGAGAGATGGCTCAGCGGTTAAGGCACTTGCCTCCAGTGCATTAAGCCCTGGGTTCAATTCCCCAGGACCCACATAAGCCAGACCCACAAGGTGGTGGCCCTGGTTCTCTCTCTCTCTCTCTCTCTCTCTCTCTCTCTCTCTCTCTCTCTCTCTCTCTCTCTCTCTCTCCTTGAAAATGAATAAATAAATATAAAAAAAGAAATTTAGAGAAAAAACTGTCTGACTTGGAGCAGATCCTACTAAGTGATCTCTCAAAAGAACAGAGAGCCAAACACCACATATTCTCCCTCATTTGTGGTCCTTAACCAGGCTAATCATAAACTCTTTGAAGACCAGTAGAAAGAAGTGAGAGGTTATGAATAAGGGGGTAAGGGATGGGGAGGGTAATGACTTAAGCATGAAGCTAAACCAAAATAGGTTCAAAATCATAAAATCCTCAAGAGCATACTGTAACCTATTGAGCAAGTAGTGGGCATCATCTGACAAGGGGGTCTGTGAATAGAAAGGGAGAGAGTCTAGCCTGTGAAAAATTGACCAGTCTGGAAACTTCTGGTCCCAGTCACCAGTTCCTTCCCTCACTGAGCTATTGACCAAAGTGACCCATGAGGTTCCAAAAACAATACAGGATTCTGTCAAGGCTCTTTAATGCCCACCCCAGGCCTGAGGCAAAACCCTGTTGCCAAAGAAGCCACAGAAAGCCATTGATCAGCCTCAAGAGACCCTTCCAGCTCTGGAATGGTAACCAGCCCCCAGATGGTAGTAAGTGCAGTGCTGGAAGGCACTGCATAAGCTGCTAGGTAAAGCAGGTCAATGACAGCTGGAGCAAACAGAGACCACTGGCATGAAACACAGTCTGCGGCCATGAGTAGGCTGACCACACTCCTACTGGGAGAGAACAGGGAACCAAGAAAGGAGCACTTGTGCAATGGAGGAGCCAAAGCCTGGGGGAGGTAATCAACAGCTTTCAAATTTGGCCAAATACTCTACCTAGTGAAGGGGAGCCCTTAACTGGAACTGGGGACTTAGGGTGAGATGCACTGGGAGCCAGACTCTCAAGCCCCCAAGGAGAGATGCACTAAGCGAGCAATTGACGGAGAGGCTACTAAAAGTAGAATCCAGCTAATTCAAAAATGTGTATCTTAGTTAACCTATACTGACCTCACTCTCTGATGGAGATTCTGTTTGTATCTTTCAGAATGCAGCAAGAGAGCTGTGGTTCATCCAACCCTACCAACCAACCGCAGGCCTATAGCTGACATCCTGGCAAGAGATGAGCCACCCCAGACATACCATGGAGGGTCCATATGGAACCCCGCAGAGAATGATGGGATGAACAAGTGACCCATAGTGACAGCCAATCAGTCAACACAGGATAAGCCAGTGAGACAGACACCAATGATTTTTGACACAACCTAAAGCAGAAGCACAAAGACCCCAAATTTCTCAACAATAAAGCAGCCTTAATACTCACCCACCATGACTCAGGGAACTGAGTGGAAGAGGGGGGTGGAAAGATTGTGAGAGCCTTGGTGGGGGGAGAATACCCAGAGTCATGGCCCCCCTCAGTAACAACACACTAGGGCTGGTGGAACCAGGATGACTCCTAGGCTATCCAAGGTCCCCAGCCCCACAGACTGATCCAGACTGCCCACGGAGGAGGATATCCAGTTGAGTGGGGGTGGGGAAGAGGGGCATTGGGGAACTGGGGATAACAACTCATTGTTTGCATTAAATAATGTAACTCTTTATGGACAATAAATTAAAAAAATATTAATGTACCCAATATTCTGAATGCATTTTTAATATTTTTAATTTTTTATTATCATGAACTCTACAATATGAACATATTGTATATTGGTCATATTTCTATTGTTTCAAACTCTTACATCAGTCTCCCCAACCCTCATTCAAGTGACATATGTTTAACTACCATAACACTCACATTGTCTCATAACACTATACATAATTTAGAATGTGATATACCATACACAAAATATTATCAACAGTAACTACTCAGTTTTCCTAGAGTTGTAGATAATATGCAAAGGTTTCTCCATATCATCCAGTATTGGGTACAAGTACCTGGCACTCACTGGGCTTCCTGTCCAACAAGACACCCCCACTCCTCTCTTTTCTTTGCCTTAATTCCAAAGTCCGAGATAAGACCCAGGAGCCCATTGTCATTAGGGAGTTGATTAAAGATGATAGAAAGGGTCTCATGACACCTGAAACAGTTTCATAAAACCAGGGATTTAAGTATCTAAACCCTAATTTCACTGTAACTCCATGGACTCTAGTTTCAGCTTTATTCTTCCCTGATGAGAGATCTTCAGCCTCTGGAACGAGTGTTAGTATGTGATGATATTTGACGCTCAGTTGTGAAGACAAAAGGGGATCCAAGAAAACTCAGCTTAAGCTCTGGAGATGCAAGAGAAGGGACATCAGCCACAAAAATGCTGCCAAACACACTTTCTGAAGATGCCAGCTGCTGCTTCAGTCTAGCTTTCCTGACCACATGGGACCCCAGGTCTGATCTCAGCACCAGCTCAGAAAGTAGACAACAGCTTTCCCACATCCAGTCACTCCCAAGAAGTTGCTCCTATATAGCAACAGAAGAAATATTGATGAGACCCAGGAAGTCAAGTTAAGTACATGAACTTGATGTGCTGAAATGGGAAGGGCTCAGTTCTTATAGGCCCAACATCTACTACCTAGACTCATAAATAAAATTAGGAGATTTAAGAGTTATTTCCAAGAAGCAAAAAGATAGATGGGTATGAATCTATGTGGCCTTCTAGAAGAAAATCTCCACTGTGACATAAAATGAGTGACCACAAAGTACCAATAATAGCATTGGAAGAGTCACTACAGTTGTTGAAGTCGTATTAGAAAAAAATAATCTTCAAGTGAACAATTGTGTAACTGGGCAGAATATCATGAGGAAAATTATCCAAAACTCCCTAGGCAACTGTTTTAGTACTTCTAGTCAGAAACAAGGAAATCCTCCCAGATGAAACGAGATTCTCTGATAGACAACCTGCCCATAAGAACCTCTTCTTAGAAGAGTTTTCTTAGTAAGATCTCTCTGTCCAGTGGGCTAAAAAAATGATTGTTCCAAAGCAGACTTATCATGGCACCCCAATTCTGGGTTTTCTTTTATTTCTAGGTCTCCTGAAAGCTCCCTTATCATCATCCCTGATTCCCATCCATCTACTCCTGAACAATGAGAAGCAAAACATCTAACTTCAGAGTGTCTGTCTTATCACAAATAGAAGGTAGGAACAACAAACACTTCATACCACTGTGTATTATTTGTCATTTAATCTCTACCCACTTCTGGATGGGGTAAACAGTGCCTGGGTTTGATAATTTAATTTTTTATACAATGTTCATTATGAGTGTTTAAATTCTAAAGATTTAAATTTGAATCCCAGATCTCCCACTGGGAATATGTATGATTTTAGGCATATTATCAAATCTGTGAAATCACTCTTTGTATATTTTCAAATTGAGATAATAACACAAACTTGCATGACTTTCCAGATCCGAGTATGATCATTCTTAGACTGTTATTGAGATAGGGCTTGGCACCTTGTTTATCAGGAATTATATTTCTTCTTTGTTACCCTACTTAATTTTAATAACAAAAATACATTCTGCCATCATGTTGTTGTTGTTGCTGTTGTTGTTGTTGTTGTTGTTGTTGTTGTTGTTGATCTGTACCTCATCTGTCCCTGGCAGGTAAGTTCATTGTAGTTCTTCTCCGTGGACTTTGGTGAATAGCTGATCATGGAGCATCTAAATACAGAGAACTCAGCACAAGAGACAACAAGATCTTTGGATGGATAGTTAATTAATGACAATGGCTATTAATGTCACTGATATTGAGATGTGGGAAGAGAAATATATATATAGTATTCTCTAATCATTTTTATCACTGATGGGAATTAACATGTAAGACAAGGGCTCTACAACTGAACTATATCCCCAACATATCTGTTGATTTAGCTTAATAAACCAGTGTTTTTAAAAGGCCTCTTTAAACTTGATGTTAGGCAAACCGCTATTCTTTGTCAGATTATCATCTACGTGAATAGCAACTACAGCAGCTGTTTAGAGCCTGCACTCCAAGAAAAGTGAGCTATTTGTTCAGACCCCATTTTAGCCAATTCTTATCTCTCTGATCTTAAAAATGTTCACAAGTTTCTTTAACGCTTTCTATACTCATCTATCATATGGCACCACTGATACATTATTCATGGTATTTTTAACTTATTTATTGTTAATAATTAGATACATTGTATGAGCAAGTCTTGTGGTAGTATCCCCATTTCCCTTCTCCCTGTCCCCAACCCACTGGGCCCTCCTCATTGGGATTGCTGGACCAGACCATCGGGCAGGGGGTTACATTCATGGTATTTTTAAGGAGCTAAAACATGCACTACATTACTAATTATTAGTAATTGATTAGTTAAATAAAAATCATCTCCTACTCATGAAGGACAAATGTACAGAACACCTGTACTACTCTTTACAGGGGTGAAAAAAGCACAGCCCTCCTTCAACTCGCATTCCAGGGTTAGGAATGGCAGTCCAACTGCTCTGGAAGTGAAGGTATCACTGCATTTGACTTGTGTGATGGCACTCCGAAACCTTCATTTCTTCTCTGTAGTAGACTGAGACCTGCCAGCATCATTGGGCTTTATTCTATAGACTTCCATGGGCTTGACTTATGACAGAGGATAAGGCCATAATTCTGTAGCTGGAGTTCCTGCAGCTGGATTCCTAGACTTCTGGGAAATGCCATTTTCTGGCGGAATCTGAATTGCTCACAGAAAGATGTTGTGCACCTTTTCTCTTATCTCTCTGAAGTCCTGTGAGCTAATCAACTGTATGGAGCAATAGAGACTTCCATGTCAGAAAGGACTGTCTGTCTCTAGCATTCAGGGAAATTAAAACAGAAATGAAACAGAAAGTAGATAGAAAGATAGATAGATAGATAGATAGATAGATAGATAGATAGATAGATAGATAGAATCTATGCATGCAGAGAAGGAAGATTTGATATTCACAGAAGGATCATGAAGGTGTTTTTGACTCTTTCACTGGAGGAACAAACTGAACTGTAACAGGAATCAAAGGAAATGAGCTGATATAGAAGAAATGTTCCCCAGAGAGCTGTGTTTGTCATCAGTGAAACACAACCATAGTCAAGACACAGTGCCAAGAGAAGGAACCTGAATTAACCCGCACAGGATCTCTCCTATCTGTTTCTCAAAGTCTAAATATAATGAAAAGCTAAAAAGCTGGGCATAGTGACACCCTCCTCAAGACACAGCACCTCAGGACATGAGGCAGGAGGACTACTTGAACCCAAAAGAACAGGAGGCCAGGAAAGGAAACATTCTCAAAAAATAAATAAATAAAAGTTCAGAATCTAAAGAGGGGTGATGTGGAGGCTAGAGCAGAGAGAAAGGGTTGAGGAATGCAACTATCATACCCAACTTACCTAATTTAGCTCTTAAATGTTGCACATGATTAGTAAGTCATTTTATAATTCTATGTTTTTGTTACTGATTAAAATTTCTTGGAGGAACTCTTTCATTCTAGGCTTGTTTGATTCTAACCTTTTTTCAGTTTGTTTGGATTTTTCCATTTTTTTCCAGGTTCGATCACCAATAAGTCCACAGTTCATTTCAGGATTTTGGAAGGAATCTACCTCACCCACCTCTCCACAAACAATGACACAAGGGTCCATGGGAAATGGAAGCATGTCCTCTACTTTCCTGCTGAGTGGCCTTCCCGGGCTGGAACGTATGCACATCTGGATCTCCCTCCCACTGTGTTTCATGTACCTGGTTTCCATACTGGGCAACTGCATGATCCTCTTCATCATTAAGACAGAACCCTCTCTCCATGAGCCTATGTACCTCTTCCTGTCCATGCTGGCTCTCACTGACCTGGGTCTATCTCTTTGTACCCTCCCTACAGTGCTGGGCATCTTTTGGGTGGGAGCACGGAGTATTAGTCATGATGCCTGCTTTGCCCAGCTCTTTTTCATCCACTGCTTGTCCTTCCTGGAGTCCTCTGTGCTTCTGTCTATGGCCTTTGACCGCTTCATGGCCATCTGTCGTCCTTTGCACTATGCCTCCATTCTCACCAACACAGTCATTGGCAGAATCGGTCTGGCATCTGTGGGCCGGAGCGTAGCACTCATTTTCCCATTGCCTTTTATGCTCAAAAGATTCCCTTATTGCGCATCCCCTGTCCTCTCACATTCCTACTGTCTCCACCAGGAGGTGATGAAATTGGCCTGTGCCGACATCAAGGCTAACAGCATCTATGGCATGTTCGTCATTGTTTCCACGGTTGGTGTGGACTCCCTGCTCATCCTCTTCTCCTATGCCCTCATCCTGCGCACAGTTTTGTCCATCGCCTCCAGGGCTGAGCGGCTCAAAGCCCTCAACACATGTGTTTCCCACATCTGTGCTGTGCTCCTCTTCTATACCCCTATGATTGGCTTGTCTGTCATCCATCGCTTTGGAAAGCAGACACCGCATCTTGTGCAAGTGATCATGGGCTTTGTGTATCTTCTGTTCCCTCCGGTAATGAACCCTATCGTTTACAGTGTGAAGACCAAACAGATCCGAGATAGGGTGACCCATGCCTTTTGTAACCAGTTCAGGTCATGAAGGCATTGTCTCCCTTAATGCACCCTTTCTTCTTTCATGTTCTAATATCTTACATGCTTAAAATAAAGAAGATAGTTGCTTATTCAACTCATGTACACAAGGAGGAACTAATCACAGATCTCAGGTTGTTCTTGGTTTAACTAGGTGTATTTGGAGTGATAGAATGTAGCATGATTGGGTAAGCTGCATTTCCCAATGATGTATGCAGAGATATATCTAATAGTAATTTTAATTCCAGAAATTTGGCAGTTTGCATCAAGAGATGGAGTAAATTTCTTCTCCTTTTATAAATGAATAAGGGTGTGTAACTTCTTCAATAATTTTAATGTTGGGAATATGGGAGACTTTCAAAGTTATATCATGCTTAAATTATGAAAAAAATATGTTTTTCATTTCCTATATTCCTACCATATATATTTGTGGTTGATATTGACTTAGATAAGGATTAATGATGCCTATGGCTTAGCTTATGACATTGCCTTTGCTAATGATAATAACATGTGTGTATAATCTGTTTCTACGTCTCTCTTCTGTCCCTTCCCTTCCTCCCCTTCCTTAACTTCTCTTCATATCTACCCTATCTCCATCCTCATTTCTTCTTAACCATCAATGCTTCATTTGGAGCCCAGCCACTATACTGAGAGGCAGACTAGACCACATGGGGAGACCATGTGTACAACTCCCTCCAACAGGCCCAGCTAAGGTCTGATCATTGGCTAAGTCAATATCAACCAGCAAAGTATTCTTCCAGTTCCCACACTTCCAACCTTTCCAGCAGGCATTCAATAAAGCAATTAGTCCTACCGTGTGAACCTAGACTAAAGGCAGATTTATAAACAAGGTAAATTGTAATACACAAAATTTGGAATGAATTGTTTTGTAACTCCATGGTAATCATGTTTCTAAAAAAAATAAAGTAGTTAAAATGGAGATTTGAGCCACCAGGTGAGGAAAAAGAACATAAGGAAAGGTAACACAATAACGAGCCTTAGGGCAGGTGTGGGAGTCAGGTGGTCAAAGACTGAAGGAGGGAGAGGCAAAGGGTGTTTTATAGAACAGAACGTGCCAAGGTGAGAACAGTGTATTTGTGGGACTCACAAGCAACTTTTGTCATTGCTGCTGCGGTGCCTTCGTAAGTCGGGAAGGTTTGAGGGCACATGAGTGGAAAGAGATCCACTGACAATGACAGAAAGTCATAAGCCAACAAACCAAGGAGACAAAGGTTGCTGTACCTTACTGTATGTACATTAATTACTGCACCTCTACATGGCTGAGATAGAAAGTGTGAAAAATACACACCAGAAGATTCCTTGCAATTTTAGCTTGGAGTTATTTGTGGGAAAAGCAGGCCTGGATAAGATTCTGCTAAGGATTGCTGGGAGCCCCTGGAAGAAAGCATGAGGACACTGTGTTTCTGTTCAGTTGTAATGTAAGATCCAAGCAGATATGGGCTAAGGACAAAGACCCCTGCTGTGAAGAGCTAGGTCTCAGAGTTTGTCTGTTTCCAGACTATCAGGTGTTCTCACCATTTCTCTTGCACATGGGTACCTACCCCTCACCCCCTTTGCCTCCTTCCTCCTGTCTGGCTTAAGAGAGCAGTTTTCAAAATGATGTCTGTGTGTGAGCTTTGACTACCATCATGTGAAAGATTTGACACCAATATACAGTAAAATAGAATGAAATATAATATTGGTGCATTATGAGTGACACATTGTATGTTTCTTGTATGTCAACCAATACACACCACTTCATAAAAATGTGAAACCGTTGGACAGTTCTAAAGCACACATGGAATTCCACAGTTGAAATCCAAGTCTGTGATGCTTACTTGTAACTTCAATCCTGATGAATAAGTGAGTTTCTCTTGTGTCTTTTAATTATATGACTATTTTGATAACTTAAAGTCAGGTTTAGAAAGTTCTACTTACTGTGTGACTTGATCAAATTATGGTAATTTATCATCTCTAATTGTGCTGAGTTCACCTGAAATCATTATTTATTAAAACATATAACAGCATCTATCTAGCAATACTGTCTGAATAATTTAAATGAAGGTTTAAGGAAATTTCTAAGGAATTTTTTTCCATTTTTAATTATTAAATTGACAGACAGATTTAGGTATCATTCATTGTGGTATTTTCAAAAGCAATTTGTTTAGTTGATTATCATGTCCCTTCTTCTCCCAAATCCCCCTCCACTCCTTCCCCTCCCTCCAATACCCTTCCTATTTCTGTTTACAAGTCCCATGAGTCTTTGTACTCTTCCCTCATCACTCTCCCTGTTCATCTTTTTATTTTCTCTTGGTTATCCTTCTATCTTTACAGGATTGGCCCACAAATATCCCCTTCTATATACATACTGATGGACGTGGGTAGAATTATATTAAGTGAAGAAATAACTAAGGGAATTCTCAGTGTTATTTTTAGTTCACAATAAAATTTAGTTACTCTCCCTTCTAAAACAAAGAAACAAAAATTATAGTAGTACAAAGTGAAATATGCCATGGAGGATGTGATAAATAGAATAAAAACATATCCCTCAGAGAGAAGGGCCAGGGTTGGCTTTCTAGAAAGCTTGCCTTAGTGAAGTCTCACAGTGCATGCAGAAGGGAGCTGAGCAGAAACAGTTGCTGAATGCTCACTGTCTTTCAGTCATAGCTGCTCATAAATACTTGAAGTATTACAGAGAACAGACAAGAAAGGATGTGATTTTGTCTGTGATCCTGAATTGCTGGGTTTTGGCACAGAGAGACAATAGAAAAGGAAAGGACTGAATATTGAATCTAGTGTTAAGTACTATCAAGGAACAAAGTGGGGTAAGATGTGGAGAACTAAGACAGGGACCTCCATGGGGACAACAGGCTAATGCAGGGCCAAAGCCTTCACTCAAAATACATTGCATACTAATAATAGAGTGTACATTCTTCTATCTCCACAAATTTTGTCATCTTCAAGCCCAACAGTAGTAATAAATTATAAATAATAAGTAATAAAAATAATAAGTAATAAAAGTAGCTTCTCTACAAGGCTCCAAAATAAATTAAATGAGAGTCTGAAACTGTTAGGGAGTCCATAAGGACAGAAGAAAAGCAAGCTCCTGGGAATTTAAACTTATCAATCATAAAGTGGAATGTGTGTGCTTTCTCCCAAGCCCTCTCATACCCTTATCACAAGGCCAGGGTGTTCAAACAGGATGGAATGACAGAACTGAGAATCAACTTAAATACTCCTCTGATAAGATTTTTCATTCTTTAAGGTTAGGATGTAAATACCCACACACACATGCACACACATGCACACACACACATACACACATGTACAACAGAGAGAGAGAGAACATTTTTTAAATTTTTTCCCAGAACCAAGAGAACCCCTTTTGCCTAGTCCTACATGCGCAGATTGCACAAGTTAAATAAGTTAAATCTTGTCTCCTTTCTCTCTGACCCATCCTGCTAGGTTCCCATCAGTGCTGCACCCCATTTCCCATTCCGCCAACTTATCCTTCTTCCTCCCAATTAAACTTGGTCTGCATGCCTGTACTCTCTTTGTCTCTGTTTCTTTTCTACTGCCATTAAGTTAGAATATCCCACATCTCCATGTTCAGAATGACAGAATGGAGGAGCAAGGAAGCCCTCAATAAAGAAGTGTTCAGAAAAACACTGAATGATATTACGTGTTCTATAACACAGCACTCAGGAGCTGGACAGATTTGCAGTGGGTAGATAGGCTTTCTGCCCAAACAAAAGGCAGCCCAATTTCAAATCTCCAGGTCCCACAGATGCAGCTGGACATGTCCATATGCACCTAGGACTGCAGTCCTGCAAAGGAGAGCAGAGACCAAGGAAGGAATCACTCCAGTATCAGTGACAGACTCTGGCTCAAAATGAGAGCAGAAAGAATGATGGTAAGGGATACCTGATGATCTGCTCTGGCGACAGAGAGTGCACGGGGCTCTGCAAGGGCACATACATATGCATACAATATACCACTCATATCACACCACACTCACACTACACACACACCACATATGCACATAAAAATGAAAAATAAAAAATTGTGTTCTGATCAAAATTTGCAGAGGCTGGACTGAAGAGATGGCTTAGCAGTTAAGGCATTTGCCTACAATGCAGAAGGACCAGAATTCAATTCCCCAGTGCCCATATAAAGCCAGATGCACAAGGTGGTGCATGCGTCTGGAGTTCATTTGCAGTGACTGGAGGCTCTAGCACACCCATTCTCTCTCTCTCTCTCTCTCTCTCTCTCTCTCTCTCTCTCTCTCTCTCTCTCTCTCTCTTTCTCTCTCTCTTTCTCTCTCTCTCATAAAAAATAAAATATTTTTAAAAATTGCAGAGGCTATAGATTTAGTAATTCACATACCTATTGAGCATATAGTTTCCACCAGCCCAGTTTTATGATTAGAGAGCAGAAAGTAGAACAGAAAAAAAAAACTCTGCCCTCACGAGCTTCTGATTGCAGTAGAGTTAAGCAAGAGATGAACATGAAAAGTCAACCAGAGTCTTTAGAGGATAAATGTGTCATTGGAAAACCTAATACAGAAAAAGAGTAAATTATGTTCAAGAAGGTTACAGCTTACAAGGCTCAAGGAAATTTACTCAGAAAGTGATACTTCAAGAATGTGAGGACATAGCACAAGGATGATACCTTGGAAGAAAGGATTCCAGCTAAGAGCACTAACACATCCAGCACAGGGGCAAGGGAAACTGAGGGAAGAATGGAAAGAGTAGGTGGAAAGAGTTGGAAAGGGGATTTCTATATCACATAAATTATTGACACACATGGAATTTCAATTCAGAATGAGGTAGGGAGCCATTGGAGCATTGTGACCTGACATGACATATATGGTTTGTATTTTACAGAATCATCTAGAAGAGAAAGCAGGAAGAAGCAGGGAAATAAGAGGTTATTATAATAACCCAGGTGAATAGGGTTCTGGTTTGTAGCACATCATGACTGTAGAAGTAATTGATTATGTAATTGATGGTGATCGTCAAGATAATTGATTACATATTGAAAGTGAAAATGATAGGATTTGGGGAAGGGATGACTAGGAGACATAAAGGATTTGATACAGGATTTGGGGAAGGGTTGACTAGGAGGTATAAAGGATTTGACACATTATTGTGTTCATTAAGCCATGTACACTAATCACTCTGGCTCCTGGGAATGGAAAGAGGAAGAAAAAAAGAAAGGAAGGAGTGAGAGAGGGGCAGAGGAGGAGAGAAGGATGGAAAGAGACTCAGAATGAACAAAAAACAAAAGTGGAGAAACAAATAGAGTACACCACATTCACTTTAATATTAAAAAGTTGTATTGCAGTAAATGCATGAAAATTTGTTATGCTATAATAAAAAACTAATATAGCATTGCAGACAGAAAACATGTAAGAGCTGGGAACGTGGCTCAGAGGATAGAGCATTTTTTGTGCATATGTGAGAACTGCAGCTTGGATCCCAGTGCTCATGTACATGCCAGAAATGCATAGAGACACAACTATAATCCCTGCACTTAGGAGGTAGACACAAGGAATCTAAGGCAAGCTGGTTAGGTGGTGGAGCCAAAGAAGAGAATTCTGTTGAAGCAAGAGACCCTCCCTTAGCAAATAAGGTGGAGTGTGATTAAGACATCGGACATCAAAGGATAGTCACCACAAGCACACAAAGAGAGAAAGAGAGAGAGAGAGAGAGAGAGAGAGAGAGAGAGAGAGAGAGAGAGAGACCTTCACATGCATACACCCACACACATATAAACACACATGCACGCACACTACACACACATGCAAGGTAAAATGGAAACATACTACAAGCAGAGATTCAGGTGTATGTAGCAGCATGATGCACTTAGATTACTCTGCAGATTTTCAAGGAAGAGATATCAACAGAACAAAACAGGTCTTGGATGATGGAAACCCTTTGTGCATGTACAGAGACTTGCTATTATATTATAAATTACTGCACAGCTATTTAAGGATTTTTGAATGTGGCTATATTTACACTTTAGAAAGCACTTTCAACTCATTTTTTGAATTACAGAGTGCTTCAAATCCAGGTCAAATTTTTTTTAAATATATATTTATTGTCCATAATGAGTTACATTATTTAGTGGGCAAACCATGCGTTGTTATCCCGAATTCCCCAGTCTTATAGCAATGAGTATTAGTGGATAAAGAAGCCCATTCGAGATATACCTTAGTAAAAGAGGATCTGTAGAGTTTGAAGATTGAACCTTATTTAAATTAAATATGCACTTCCATATCTGCAGTCAAGTATTGTTATCTATTGCAAAAGGGACCAATGATACTTTTTCCAGTCATGACAGGTGAGCAGCCTGCCAGTTTCAAGCTTTCTCTATAATGTTCTTTTTTTTGTTTTTGTTTTTGTTTTACTTTGAATATTCAGTCACCTGCTTCAAATCCTTAAGACAAAAAGCTGGATCCAGTCCAGTCTCTTTGGAAAGTTCTCATTTTTTCTTCATAGAAAAGCTGAACTCATCACCCTAAGATAGTGATGACTGCCTTTCTTCCCCACCTTCCTTCCAACTGAACATTCAGTTGCATTCTTAACTTTTTTACCTTCCCTAAAATATTTCTTCTTCACATAAACAAAATCTTCAAATGTAAATTTTGGTGAAGAATGCTGTAGTATAAAATTGTGAATGCTGCAGGGACCTAATTCTAAAATAGTATTAAAGGGGATACATTTTATGTGAAAGGCAAAGAAAGAAAACACTCTGACAGAGAAGACTAAACAAGATGACACAGTTAAAAATGATTTCTTAGTCAACTCTGGGAACTTTTCACTTCATATAACTTAATAACAAACACTGAATCGAAATGTTTTTGTCTCTTCCTTTCTGTCCCAGAGTCATCATTAGGCAGCAATAGTTCTGGGTCCTCTTCCCATCAGCCTGCTTGCTTCTTTCTCTCTTCTAGATTCAATCCTCTTGTTCATGAATCAGAGACATCCTCCCTATAACTACATTAAATCCATGTTAGGCCTTGTTTACAGACTCAATGGATTTTCAAATGCCTGCTAATTTTAGACTTTCCAATTCTCTTCAAGATAATGCTAAACTCACATCAGCCATTTTCTCTAGAACTATCATTCTTTTTTTTTTTCAAATTACAATCTTTATTGTTACAAGACCCACAGCCACCATGGCTACTCTGCATCCTACCATGTTACCTTTCCTTGTGATAATTGATTACACATGATAGCACAATTTACTCAATGTGTATTAAATAACGATCTGATCAAATTTTATCCATTATGGGCTAACTGATCTAACTGCTCCATCACACAAGGGTTTTAACAGCTCTTAAAATGTTAAAGCTCTGTGAATTATATCATATCTCTAAGCTTTCTTTCTTTAAGCCATATTCCTAATTCTTTTATGCATTTCTGTACCTCATAGGATCTCACTGTTCCCTCCAGACCTTCACCATGCTCTTGACCATCTATCATAGAGCCTTAAGTACTTATTGACTATAATCTATTACTTATATAATCAAGTTCTTATCTAATACATATGTTAACCAACCTCCCCAAGACCTTCTCCCTGATCTGTCTAGTCTTTACACAGTACACAGTGGGGTTCATCAGGGGAGGCACCAGTAAGAACACATTTGCAATAAGGATTACAACTAGGGGGTTTTTGTGTTTGGCAAAGCGATGCACAGCGGCCAGGGTGATGATAGGTACATAAAAGATAAGCACTGCACAGATGTGAGAGACACAGGTGTTCAGGGCCTTAAGCCTTTCTGCCAGAGACGCAATGCCAAGGACAGTCTTCAAGATCATCACGTAAGATATGACAATCAGCACCAAGTCCAGCATAGTACAGAGAGCCACAAAGAATCCATAGATGAAATTGATCCTGTTGTCAGAACAGGCCAGCTTCATGATGTCCTGATGGAAGCAGTATGAGTGAGAAAGGAGATTTTTTTGACAGTATTTCAATCTCTTTAGTGTGAAAGGGAATGGGAGCACCAAAACAGCGCTCCTAATGGCCAAGGTGAGTCCAATTTTAGCAACTCTACTACTAGTGAGCATAGAAGTGTATCTTAGAGGGCTGTGTATGGCAAGGTAGCGGTCCAAAGACATGATTAGAAGCACTGAGGATTCCATTACAGTGAATCCATGGATGAAGAATTCTTGGGCAAAGCAGGCATTGGGTGAAATCCTCATGGCATTGAATAAAAAGATCCTCATCATGGTAGGAAGGGAAGAGAGGGACAGTCCCACATCAGAGATAGCCAACATGGTGAGGAAATAATACATGGGTTCATGAAGTGACGGCTCTGTCTTTATGATGAAGAGAATGATGCAATTACCCATGATGGATAGCAGGTACACGAGGCAGATAGGGATAGAGATCCATATATGAGCATGCTCCAGGCCAGGGATACCAGTCAGAAGAAAATATTCAACTTCAGTGTTGTTAAGAAGAGACATGAGGGGAAATTTGAGCTCTTCAGCCAGATCTAAAAACAAATGAACAAAAAGCAGTCATACTTTCATATGGTGCCCAGTGTTGTAGAGATAGGGAGTTAATTTATTTACTGTGCATAACAAATATTTGCATATTCATCAAGTGTAATCTTCCAACGTTAGCATCTTTTTTTCCCAAAGGAACAAATTTATTTCTAATAGCTTTTCCTAAATTAGTGTTTCAACCTTCCTTTTTTTATTTTTTTGATTTTTTGAAGTAGGGTCTCACTCTAGCCCAGGCTGACCTAGAATTCACTATGTAGTCTCAGGGTAGACTCAAACTCATGGTGATCCTCCTATTTCTGCCTCTAGAGTGCTGGAATTAAAGGTAGGCCTGGCTTGTTTCCATCTTCTTGATAAAAACCGTGGACAACCCAATTCCACCAACAGGATATGGGATGATGACTGACACCCAGGCAGGAGATGAACCACCCATAACTTATCACATAGGGCCAAACGAAACCTTTGAAGAAGTGGTGAGATGAGCAGGAGACCTACCTCCACAGCAAGTCAGATAACCTGTGAAAGGGTAATGGAGATGGACACCTAGGATACCCCAAACAGTCCAAAGTAGAGATCCAGAGACTCTTAAGATCTCAACATTAAAGCAGACAAGCCAGCCACCATGACTCATGACTCAGGGAACTTTGCAGAAAAAGGGACAGAAAGATTGTAAGAGCCATAGTGAGGGAGAATCTCCAGAGACATTGCCCCCCTCAACAACAGCATACAAAGAAAAAAACTGGCTACTTCTTTATAATTCATAACTTCCTATCGAATAGACTGGTCCAGCAATCCCACTGAGGAGGGCTCCCCAGAAGGTTGGGGGCAGAGAGGAGGGAAATAGGAAACCATCACATAACTTACTCTAATTACTAACAATAAATTAATTTTAATTTTTTTCAAAAAATGTATGAAAATAGAATTGATTTTCTTTGAATCAGTAAAACAATGCTTAAAATCCTTTAAGCTTTTTTTTTTTCTACACAATCTTTAGCAATTTTCACATTGGCTCTAAAACAAAAGTCTTAAACTTCATGGAGGAAACTTTGAAATGCTAGTCTAAGTGCCAAAGATCACATCCTTGAATGTAAGTGTGAGATAGAAGGCAGGTGCTTATTATGTTTCATGTACAATGAGCCCATCTGTTCCATCTAGAAAATGCACACAACAAAGTGGGTTATGTTTGCCAATTCTGTGATTACCTTGAAGTTTTCTGAACATCACTCTGGGTCTATAACATTAATTCAATATCATTAGATTTTGTTATTTTGATTTATGAATAACCAATACCAGAATTAAATTCATAAAATTACAAGCAAATCTCTGTGAATTTGTAAATATTAATAGCGATTACACAGTAGCTTCTAAGTCAAGTTGTAAAAAAAATAAAGCAGTGGATTCATGCAGAAAGGTGAAACAGACCCAAAAATACTAGATTCAGAAATTTTGACTTGGGTAGTTTCTAAGAACATGAGAGTAGATAACCTGACTTGGGAAAAGATTACATAAAATACAAAAGATAAATCTCATAACCTTCAGAAGTAGCAAAATTCTTGAGAGTCTCTTGCACAGGAATACCCAGAGAGCTGGGAGGAAGAATTCCAGGACAGTCGATGTAATTGATCCCAAGTAAAGAGAATCCCTTAAGAAGCAGAATCCTCAGGTCTAACATTGCACAGAACTCTTAGAATTTCTATATGTAAGGCAAGCCACCAGACCAGGCTAATGCATGAACATCTGAGTGTACAGCTTAGCTGGACAACTTATCCTCTGTGAATATAATCAAGTAGATGCATCCCTTGTAAAAATAATACACAATTTACCGTTACTTTAGACAGTCTGATATGGTCTCTAACATAAAGAAGATACTCAGGAATAGCTTTGATAATTCAAGAAAAATTTCCTAGGCTTTTCATCTATACATCATGTCCTGGACTGGACAAGAAGAATTTTTCAAATTAACATTAGGGCTTACTTTGATTTGCCATGTTATCGAGTGATGGAAAGTATATGAATGTCAGACTATTATTATTATCCTGGCAATCAACCTTTCTTCTTAACCTTCTAACTATGCATAACATTAACACACACACACACACACACACATACACACACACACACACACATCAAAGTCACCCTTTAATCTTCTAACTATGCATACCATCACCACAAATACACAATTTCACACACACACACACACACACACACACATCAAAGTCACCTCTTTCTCAATCCATTCAACAAAGCATTAATTTTAGATTTCAAATAAGACTTTTAGCTTCGTACTAGAAGCAGATGCTCGATTCCCTGAGAGATAAAACAAGAGCTCTCCTCTTTGTCATCTACTTTATCTAGATCTACCAGCTTCTGTTTTGCTCTGGGGTAACAGACTTCTGGGAATTAAAGAAAGCCTCCTAGGGGATCATTAAAAGCCATTCAAGTTGAACTTGGTTTCCATCATATTAGCTAGTGGTTTGTCAAACCTATTCCTAAGTTAAAAAAAAAAATAAAACGGTTGAAGCTAGTCATGGTAATATATACCTGTAATCCTTGGTAAGTATTCAGGAGTCTAAACCAAAAGAATTATAAATTAGAGACCAGCCTGGGTAACATAGTGGGCCAGCCTGAGCAAGACCCTGTCAAATAAAGGGAAGAAGGAAGGGAGGGAGGAAGGGAGGGAGGGAAGAAGGAAGGGAGGGAAGGAGGAAAGGAAGGGAAGGAAGGAGGAAAGGAAGGGAAGGAGGAAAGGAAGGGAAGATCCAAAGCACATAGTAGTCCATGTAAAAAGAATCAACAAACTTCTGATCCTACTAAATGTAGGAGGAGAGGAGAGATTTAAGGAAAGGGTATTTAATATATGTTAGTAAGTGAACAGATTACTAGGGTACAATGGCCTAAGTGGGGTCAGGGGAAGTGATTAGGTCAAGAAGGGGTTAAATAGTAGCACAGGGTAATCTTGGAGTAAAGGATTCCAGGCAAAAGCACTAATACACCTGGCACAGGGAAAGGAAACTGAAGGAAGAATGGAAAGAGAGCTGGTGTTGCTATATCACGTAAATTATGGACAGACATGGAATTTCAATTCAGAATGAGGTAGGGAACCATTGGAGCATTGTGGGTAGACATGACTTATATGGTTTGTATTTTTCAGGGTCATCTAGAAGAGACAGCAGGAAGAAGCAGGGAAATAAGCTGAGGCATTACTATAATAATCCATGTAGATAAAGTGCTGGTTTGTAATACATGGTAACTATAGACAGTAATTATCAGTGGTAGGAATAATTTCTATGACTCCACTGTAGCATCAACCCTTAAGTAGAGAAAGGCTACCTGATGAAACATTTTCTGTTATGGAAAGGACAGCAAATCAACTTGACAGGAATTTACAAAAAAATAAGATGACATGTGTTTGCTTTTTGTTTTATTACTAACCAGCTAATAGCTCAAGGCGTAAAGATAATTCTATCTACTAGAATAGTCTTCACATGCACCATGTAATTCAAAGGGATATGTTTTAGAACAAATAATATCATAATTTACACAGGACTATGGCTGTGTCTCCTCAAAGCTTCGAAGCAGAAAAAGAACCAGGGATGGGGAATCTCCACCTAAGAAATCATGTTACAGAAGGACAAGTCAACATATCTTACATTCAGTATATAAAATACAGAAAGAAATTATACAGAGCTGCGTTATAATGCATATATGTGAAAACAGGGCACAGAAGTGAGAGCAGCCCAATAATCATCAATTCCACTCAATTTTCCATGGGGAAAATTGTGCTTGTCACTCCTGAATTTACACTATGTTAGGGTGAAGGTACTTATTGCCCAAGTGAGAAACACAGTGCAGGTGCTTTGTACATTTTATGTTCTCAGGTAAGTTTGCCTGTGTTGTTACTGCTGGATGTTTACATTGTTATATTGTTTATATTGTTGGATGTTATATTGTTAGTGTTTATAGTCTAAAAGGGAAAAAAGGCAAGCTGCATTACCTCTTCCCAAAATGAGTAATTATTTCTCAGTGCTCCTGAACATTATCTAATTATGGCATCATAATTAACTTGTATGTTTGCCTCTCTTATTTCTATTTTGTTACCACAAAAGAATTTTTGTTTCCACAAAAGAATTGAATAAATCACATAGTTGTAAGCCTAATAGTTGGGGGGAAATCACAACAATATCAACTCACACACACACAACACACATGTATGTATGCATATATATATATATATGTATATATATATATCAGGTGGCATAAAAATAATGTAGAACTATATTTATATTTATGATGCATTATGGTATTATGATGCCGAGAATCAAAGTGAGGACTTTCTTCAGGTCAGGCAAACACTCTTCCAGTTAGTGACATTTCTGGCTCTTTAGTTTTTTGAGACAGAGTCTCATTATGTAACTCAGGCTGGTCTGGAACTCACTATGACAGCTGAGACTAAATTTGAATCATGATTCTTCTACCTACAGATCCCAAGTGCTGGGGTTGCAAGTCTGTATCGCCACACCCAGCTGAGACAAAAATATACTGTTAAAAATACGTAAGAGTAACAACTAATTTTAAGTGCAATGGAGAATGCCTCATATGATATGAATCCATACAAAGCAAGGACACTATCATGGAAAAATGAGAAAGAATGTTGTCCATTTTGCTCCTAAGTTTGAAAATTCAAATCTCTACCAGAGAGGGATGCCTGAACCATAACCTGAACAACCAATGATAGTTTTACAGCAGAAGAATGAATAGGCTAAGAAATAAATGTCTTTTTTTCCTCAGCTCCTTATAGAGTCCATATATTTCCCATCAAGCTTACAATGTCATTTCTTTTGGAATGTATCAAAGCAATTCTAAGAATGGAGTCACAATAGCATAGAAAAGATAAAATATATAAATATTAGGAAAAAGAATTTATTTAAAAGTTATTATTTATTTTGTATAGTTCCTTAGCAAATCCATAAGAAGAACAAGGAAATAGAAAAAAATCTTCAATAAACCATGAACAATACTGAACCTTAGCACATAATTATTGAGGGATATCAAAAGATCATGCAAAATAGACTCACTAGTCAATCAATACTGATATGAAAAAAATGACAATCTATTTAAAGTATTATAAGTGTCAGAGTATCTTATCAGATAAAAATAAACTATTCAGTTCAGTCCAAAGGACTAAACTTTAAATAGAATTGCATATTGTTAATTGAGAACATTATTGTATGAACAAATTACATATTGGTCATATTCCCACTGGGCTATGCTCCTAGGTTTCATCTCCCCCACTCCCATTCTACCATGGGCTCTCCTCAGAGGGGCTACCAGTGCTCACTGGGGGCTCATGAATGAGCCAGTTAGTTTCTGTTTTCTGATGTATAAACTATTTTGACAGGAACAATTTTCTAAGGAAATGACAGTGGGAAAGTGAAAAATATACTGTTTTATTAAAAAGAAATTGTTTTATATGGATAACATTTGTTTAGCTACAATTTAGAAACAACAGTTACAGCACACATAGCTACAATTTTACAAACAATAGTTACAGGATGCAGAGCATTTTTACCAGGTATAAGCATTTGCTGTATACCTCTGCTAATACCAGTAACTTTTGCAAGAACATGTTAAAATAGATTTCATCTTGTACTTCTGTCCCTTAGATTAGGTAGCAATCATAACTCTTTCAAGGACCTGTGTGCCAAAGTGTTCAGACATTGCACCTAAAGCCAGGCAGTATGATCCCAAACACACAAATCCAGATGCCATATTAAACTGACAATTATTTGACTTCCTTCTGAATAAATATATGTACAAACCCTTATTTTAATTTCAATATATGTGTATTTATGTGCAAATATTAATGTATTCAAAAATATTGTCATACATAATCTATGATTGAAATGATGATTAATCTTCATATATTTTATAATTTTCTATATTTGCCAACATAGTTACAAATTTAAATTTTATGTTCTATATTAAATAATTAGGAAAAACTACCTACAAATACATTGCTTATAATAATAACAAATTCACATCACATTTACAACCACCGCTGTAAAGCTAAAGTAATTAGTCACTCAAACCTCACAAACACAGAGATCCAGGGAGACAGAAAAAGCAACACTGAATCTATCTTGCCTGCCAAGGCTCAGGGACCATCATGGAAGAGGGGCTGGAAAGATTGTACAATCCAAGGGTGGGTGGGACTAGCCCAAGACAGCATGTTTCCCCCTCCCTGCAGAAACTGAGGCCTCTTGGTCCCCACAATGAATACCAATAACCCCACCAAACCCCTTCAGTAGAATTGGGGTGGGGGAAAAGGGGTCTATATGTGTGACTATTTTATTTTTTTTTAAATCAATAAATTATTTTAAAAAAGACAAAGTACATTGCTGGAAATATTTTGGGTGTTGAGTTGAAGGCCGCAAGTTGAGTCTGATAGGATAAGTGCATTTAGAGCAGCAAGCAGTTGATACCCATAGAGCAGACAGCACTAGGTGCAAGCAGTCCTAGAAATGGGAAAGTTTCCACGTTTCCTTAATCGGTCATCGAGAAATCTTGAATATTGAGAATTTTAAAAGATCACATATCCTTTGAAGCATTATCTTCTATTTAAACACACTGACATTTCTGAAATCAAGTGCATGGGTATCCACATTAGGTGGAAATAAAGCTTCATCATTCTGTGTGAGAAAGAAAAATTTGGAAAATGCCATCCACTATTCACAAAATGAATTCCCTTCTTGAAGGTGGACTTGAGGCTTCTAAGTAGCACAAAACATTAACAGCATAAAAATTATTGACTAAATAATATGAAAGCCAGTGTCCGATCTCACAGTGATAAGTAGGATGGAAGGTGAAGGCAGCTCAGAGCTGGGGGGAAAGGCAGATAAACTCAAGTACCTTTCAACAAAGGGTCCTGAGGCACAGGGAGCACTGAAGAAGAATTCAGAATCCAAATTTATCCTAACATAAGCAGGCAATGGGAAAGAAAACAGTGTAGAATACACAATAGTACATATTGGGCTAGAGGAAATACACAAACAGCTTGAATGGCTAAATAGCATTAATTTTGCTAAGAAAATGAAAAGGATTAAGAAGTGGAGGAGAGCATGTGTAAGGAGACAGCTCTCTCCCGTAGTGACACTAAGGAACTGAAACCAGCTGGCGAGATTTTTCTGCAGTTCTTTTAATTTTTTGTTACAAATTTCTATATGCATGCCTTTGCACATGCAGGTTACTTTTTCTTTTACCAGCTCAAGGAAAAAAATCATTATCAATCCATGGGAAATTTGAACCTCAGTGGGGGGGGGAGAGTTTATTAAGCTGAATGCAAAAATATAACTATTGCCATTTATTTCTGGCTCAAAAATTATGGTTTTCCATTAGATAAATAGTTCCAGTGGCTTGAAATGATCATTCTAATGTGCAGGAGTCCATGTTATTATTTTATGTCAGTATTTTAAATATTTAACCACAATCAAATCAATCAAATTGGCTTTGAAATGTGGCATGTAAAATCAAACAACCCATAAGCTCAAACAACCCATAAACTCACAGAAATTTGACCCTCTCTCATTCCTCTATTCCAGTAAGAATTTTCTGGCTAATCAAAAATGACCATGGATCACACTTCCCCAATCACTTTCCTGTGTAACCGTATCCTATGTACTGGAAAATTGTCTCCTTCCTTCCCGCCTTCCTCTAAGACTCCTCACACTGGAATCTTGTCTACCCTTGAATTGGAACAGCTGGAAGATGGCCCGACGGATCACCTGGGTCTTCAAACTGTAAATGATCGGGTTCAGTACAGGAGGCAAGAGCAGATAGGTATTGGCCAAAACACTACAGACCACTCTGGGAGTGGAACTGAAGAGACGGTGTGCTAGGGACAGGCTGATCATCGGCACATAGAAAACAGTCACAGCACAAATGTGACAGACACAAGTGCCAAGAGCTTTTCTTTGTTTCTGAGGGGCCACGATGCTCAGAACAGTACGGAGGATCAGGACGTAAGAGAAAAGAATGAACAGTAAGTCAGTACCATTCAGGTACAGCTGGAGAAACATTCCCCAAAAACTTCTCACCCAGGGGTTGGAATATGTAAATTTGATCATATCTGGGTGGAAGCAGAATGGATGGGCAAGCTCTTGGCCTCCATGAAATGACATGCTGTCCAAGGCCAGGATGCAAGGAAACAGGAAAATCACTTGTCGAATAAAAATGATAAGTCCAATCAACAGACTCATCGTGTCTGTGAGCAAAGTAGCATACTTCAGTGGGCTACAGATGGCCACGTAGCGGTCAAAGGCCATGGCCACCAGCACTGAGGACTCCAGGAAGGAGAAGGCATGCACAAAGAACATCTGAATGAGGCAAGCCTTGATGCTGATCTCTCGGGCATGAAACCAGAGAACCCCAAGGACTGTGGGAAGGGTTGTGATGGTCAGACCTAAATCAACAACGGAGAGCATGGAGAGGAAATAATACATGGGCTTGTGTAGACTCCTCTCAGCAATGATGGCAAACAGGATCACGCTGTTTCCCAAGAGGGCGATGGTGTAGAGACAGCAGATAGGAATGGAGATCCAGACATGAACAAGTTCCAGCCCAGGGAAGGCAGTGAGGAAAAAGTTAGAGGAGGAAGATGTGGTATTATTGTAGATCAACATGGTGAGTAGTGGACATTCCCTGGAAAAAAGTCAACAATGTTAATATCTGTCATTAGACCCTTCACCCTTCACCCTTCCTAAATGACACAAGTACATTTATTTAAAATTCCCACCTCCAGAGTGAGAGAGGATTAATCCATTTTCTATGCCTGTCACAGTTCTGTAGTACCTTCTTGGATTTTTCTTCTATAGCCTGGCCTCATTTTCTGCCTTGGTATTCTCCAGATTATAACCATCTATTGCGTTTTAGACCTTAACTATCCCTCAAAAGTCCATGGGTTGAAATTTGATCCCCATTCCATCTGTGTTCAGAGGTGGCTGTTTGAGAGATAACTGGATAATGAAGAATGGATAAATCCATTTGTTCTAATTATGGATTCAGAATTTAATAGGCTGCTGGTAGATGTTGGAAACTTTAGGGTGTGGGGTCTACTGTGAAGAAAGTTGGTTACTGTGAGTATGCCCAGGAAGGATACATTTTGATCTCTGCCTCCTCAAATTTCTCTGTTTCCTAGTTGCTATGAGGTGAGCTGTTTTCCTCTTGCAAGAACATTCACTGTGATGTGTGCCTTACTCCATGCCTAAGCTAAGTAACCATGGATTAAAACCTCAAGAACCAGGAAACAAAATAAGCCTTTCCTCCTGGTAAGTTGTTTCTCTCAATCTCCTTGGGTTCATTGCCACCTTTTTTTTTAGACTAGTCCTGACTTGAATTAAGAAAAGCTTATAAAGCTAGATCATATATATGAATACACTCCAAAAATAATAGCAATCACAATTGCAACAAAATAGGACTTGGCATAAAGTCACCAAGATACACATGTTGCTCCATAATGATAAAGAGCACATGGTTGCCAACTCTGGACACTTGTGATGCAAACTCCATGATGTCCTTTTTGAATACTGTCTAAGATATTATATCTGTAGGCACCTTTCAGAGGACACTTTCCCCTCATTCTCTCTTACCAGAAGTCTATTTTTAATAGTAGGGCTTCCTGAATTGGACTATGTCAGTAATTCTTTCCTTCCCCACCTCACATAATTGTGAGATGAATTCACTGAGTTTGGTTTCTGTTTCTCAGTGTGGTCTCCCAGCTTAACTGAAATACCTAGTTTCTATTCTTTCCTCCACCTTACACTTGGAATATTGTTTATACTCCTTCCTGTGATTATCTGCCTGTGACTTTGAACCTACTCACTATGAGAAAAATGTTTAATGAATCCTGTCCAAATTTCCAAACATTATTATAGAACAACTCTACTTTGCTTTATTCTTCCCATTAACAAGAAAAAAATGGACTAACACTTTCTACTTTCAGGAACATCTAACTGGACAGGCAGAAGGTAACATCTGCCCTTACATATACAGGAGATTAGAAGCAATGACTCTGATAAGACCCATTCAACTCCATACCTATATTCAAAGGTCAACATAACTGCCTCTGGCATCAATAATGGCAGAGACCTATGGTTAGTGCTAATAACTATGGAAATTTTGAATTTACCCACTATGACTCAGGGAAATTTGTAGAAGAGGGGTTGGGAAGAATGTAAGAGTCATGGGGGGAGAATAACTAATGCATAAAATGGAATGCCATCATGGATTCAATGGCTTTATCTAATAACCTATGATACTGAGCATATTGTTGTGTTAATATATATAATTTTAAGCCAATAAAAACGTTTAAAAATGAAAAAAAATGGCAGAGACTTATCCTTCTCAGTTCTCAACCAGTGCCTTGCTTTCATTTGTCAACATTGTATTCTATTCTTGTCACAATCCAAAATCTTTCCTGCCAGCTGCAGGATATATTAGCCTGAAAATCCCCCTTTGCTGATAAACCTTAATTATCATTTAGTGCATTAAGTGCACTGAGTGGACTGGATTCTTAATTGTGAGGCAGAGCTGATATTGATAGGTTATATACGTATATGTCATCTTGTTTTTCATCCTTGAAAGTTCCTTTAAACTTTGAGCATGCATGTTTTTCATGTCTCATTACTAGTCAGTAATGCAAGATCTGAAACAATAGAAAATTTTAATTAATAATATCAACCGATTGCTGAGAAATAATGGCAAGAGTAGAATGGTCCAAGTCCCATCTGCTTTTCCTCTTTTCCCTCCTCTTCTCTGTCTCTTCATATCATTTACTTCCAAGATCTAGCACATCCCTATATTTCTTCGCCCTTCTCCCATGAACTGATTTTCCTTCCTCCCATCCTTCTCCTCCACTCTTCACTAGAACTCTTCACCCTTCAATCCCTTGCCATACATTCATTCTCCTTACCTGGTCACATCTCTTTGGCCTCATCACAGAGCAGAGATTAAACCTGCTCACAAGGTGGGGGCTTTATAGACCTCCTGGTGGAATCACCAAGCAATGAAGTAATCTTGATTGCTTAAATGAACTGATTAGAACAAGAGTGATGGGCCCAATATGAAAGGGTTCCTCTATAGTAACTCACACACAGCTTCAAAGTCTGCTCCCAGGCCCAAGCGAGCCCAATCCATCAGGGGCTGAGAGCAGAGCCTCGTCCCTGCTGGCTGACAGTAATAGGTGTCTAAAAAAATAGTCTGCCTGTGCCAGGTAAATACAGCCATTCCTCTTCAGCCAGCCTTGGGCTAAAAATTCTCAGCCAGAGACGCTCCTTGAATGTCAAAGATGAATAGAACACAGCAGGAGTAATCCCTCTGTTCTATGCCATTAGTATCTCTGTCTAATAAGTCTAATTGTCTCTCTGTCCCTGCTTTTACACAGGAACCCCTCCTGAAAAGATGTCTAAGTTGATTCACATCTGCAGCCTTCTGTACTTAGAAGAAAATTAACATTTGATGAGCATAAAATATGTATCAAAATTGCACTATACTTTTTAAAATATATTGTTATATATATATTCATGATCAACTTTGTGTGGTAAGAGTTCTTCATTATCATTTTTAATAACCTGATTCAACAACAGTATACTAGGCTGCAGAGATGGCTCAGTGGATAAGATCTCTTTCTGAGAAAGCATGAGGTCCTGAGGAGGCCCGAGAGAACACTCAAGTTCAATCCTCAGAACCCACACAGAGATCTGTAACCTCAGTTCCACAGGGCAGCAGAGACACAGGAATCAGTGGAGCTTGCCATTAAAAAAAAGTCTGTAAGCAACAAGAGCATTAAGAATGCTTAGAAGAGCAATGGAGTGGACCAGCCTTCACAGGTCAGGAAACCTGGCCATCACATGGGCACATCCACATGCATGTACCACAGAGCACACACACACACACACACACACACACACACACACACACACACACACATACCAGTATACTTCAGTATACTATACTTCTATTTACTAAGTATACAATGTACTAAATTCACACTCTGGCTTAGCTACATGTATTTGGAATACACTGAGATAAAGATCCTGGTTCCTATGAAGTATATAGCAATTCATGGAGGGAGCATATGCTGTTAGGTAATCTGTTCAGTGTAAGAAACTGTAATCTAATAAATGGATATCATTAAAAGCCTCTCAGACAAAAGTAAGTGTGAAATTGAGATACAAGATACAAGACATACAAGATAGAAGTATACAAGGAAATTTGTATACTTCTATCTCACTGCATACACCATACTCTCATCCTTTTCACAGGTGATTGCCTCTTGAATGTTGTCTTTCCTGTTTCCAACACCTTGATATACCATACACTTTATTTTATAAGATATATAAGTAGATAGATAAATGAAGCACAATGAAAAATAAATAGCAACATCAGAGAAAAATAAATAGCAACCAGAATGATTATAATGCAGCCAGAAGGGCCTGGGAATTTTCCTTGAAAAAGTTGTTAAACAATGACCTAAAATAGAAAGGATTTACTTTGACTCACCATTCAAGGTCACAGTCCTCATGGGGAACACCATGGGGACACAAGCTTGGGTTGGTGACATTGCATTTGCAGTCAGGAAGGAAAGAGCAATGAACGTTGCTGCTCAAATAGCTTTCTCCTTGATGCAGCCCAGGACTCCAGCCCATGGAATATGGTGCTCCTACCACATTACAGTGTCTTCTTACCCCAGTTAACCTAATCTAGAAAATTCCTCACAGACATGTGCATAGTTTTGTTTCCATGATGATTCCAAATCTTATCAAGGAGATAACTGAGATTAACCATCAGAGTAGATATAGAAGGATATAGTAGATATAGTATGTAGATCAACAAAATAAAACTCATTTATAAGTTAATGAATAAAAGTTAAAATCATTCTCTGTATGGTGTGTAGCAATACAAGAGTGCCCACATTCGCCACTCTTATGCAACACAAAAATTAGAAGCCCTAGCCATAAAAATTAGGCAAGAGAAGGAAATAAAATATAGCTAAATTAAATGAGAAGGAAAATTAAAGACATGATCTTCTAAGTAACAAACCCACCATTCATATGAACTAATCAATGAATTTAGATTTATAAAAATCACAATAAGCATTCACAAATCAATATGCCAATAGTAAATTATCTGAACTAGAAGTCAAGAAAGCAGTCTCATTGACAATAGCTACAAAGCGATTATAATAGTTATTCTTATAAGTTTTTATAAAAGAATAAATTTAAACAGAGGTGTGAAAGGCATCTACTCTTAAAACTATAAAACACTCATGAATGAAATTGAAAAGGATCCTCCAAAGTTAAGGGGCATTCCTTTTTCATTTTGAAGAATCCAGAGTATTAAAACATTTGAAAAATAGTATCACAATGATGAAAAGAAAAAGTCCAGGGGGGAGGGGAGGGCAGCGGGGAATTGGGGATAACAACTCACTGTGTGCCCACTAAATGTTGTAACTCATTATGGACAATAAAAAAAATAAGAAAGAAAGAAAGAAAGAAAGAAGGAAAGAAAGAAAGAAAGAAAGAGAGAGAGAGAGAGAGAGAGAGAGAAAGAAAGAAAGAAAGAAAGAAAGAAAGAAAGAAAGAAAGAAAGAAAGAAAGAAAGAAAGAAAGAAAGAAAGAAAGAAAGAAAGAAAAAGTCCAGAAAGTGAAAATAACATACTAATAAATAATAAGATACTATAAGCATTTGGACAAAAGCTTCCTTGAGAAAAACAGAGAGGGTGGGCAACAGGAAACACAAGGAGTGGGGGGAAATATAAGAAACTGTGAATACATGTATATAGGAGGCTGTATAAGGAAATATCTTCCTAGTGAAATCCATAAGATTACAAATGGAAAAATCTTGAGGAGAGCAAGATGGTGGGATTAAGGGCTCTATGAGTGAGAAGAAGAGTAAATTAGAAAGATCTCTTGGAACCAGGAAGTAAAAAGTATCCAATCAGAGAGTCGTTAATTACCCCCATAGCCCATGTGCCACTAGTGCACAGGTGTGTACATCTTGCAGGGATCTTATAGCTTGCAAGATCATCCGCTTGTTCATGCATTGGGTGACCATGATCCCCCTATATCATGCATAGCACTTTCTAGAGCTATGAGTGCTAGCCATCAGGGAGCTCATTTTCATCTCAGTTATGAGAAGATCTCACTATGTCCTGTGAATGTAGTCTGTAATGTCTTCAGTAATAGGGTGTTAATATTTAGATCTAGTGGGTATCCAAGTGCTTTGGCAATGGTCTGCATTATTTGGGGGCCTCATGAACTTCCTGACCAACAAACAGCTCATTGTGGATGGTTAATCCAGTGCTGGCATTGGGATTTACCAACAAGAGCCTAAGTTTTTACTGTTAAGCTTTCTCCACCCCCTACAGAGTACTTCTGTCCTGACTACCACACACACACACACACACACACACACACACACACACACACACACACTATTATTAATTAACTAATCAAGAGGAAGATTTCTATGGTACTGATTCATGCCATCATTAGCTTTTTTACCCACTCCTACCCTCCCTTACCCCAGTTCTCCCCAAGACCCTTGCACTCCCTGTACTCTGTACCTCCACTTGCCTGTCAAGTATCCTCCTCTCATCCCTCTCTATTTTCCCTCTCTCCTATCCTTATTCCAGTTTCCTTTTCAATACTACGGATGATGATTATGACAAATTAAACAAATCAAACTATTCCATGTTGGTAACTTCAAACCAGAGAGAACGTGTGACTTTTGTTTTCTGAGTCTGTATAACCTGTCTTAGTATGTATTTCTATAGTAAGGAATGTTATATCTAGATCAAATGGTACATCTACTTTAAGATATTTGAGGACCCTCCATACTGGTTTCCATAGTGACTTTACAAGTTTGCACATCCACCAACAGTGTGGATAGGGGTTCTACTTTCCCCATACTCTTTCCAGCATTTGCTGCCGTTTGATTTTTTGATGAAAGCCATTCTTTCAGGAGTGAGATGGAATCTCAAAGACATTTTAATTTGCATTTCCCTGTGTCTAATGATGTTGAACATCTTTTTAGATTTTTGCCACCAGCATTTTCTTCCTTTGAGAACTTTCTTAGTGGAAGGGAATTCATATCTGATACTGAGAACCAAGTTAGAAGCTAATGGCTTGGAAAGTCATAGACCTTATGGGAAGCTCCAATTATTCTTTGGCAAAAATGAAAAAGTATGCTAGGCTGGGTGTGGTGGTACACTCGTTTAATCCCAGCACTCAGGAGGCAGAGGTAGGAGGATCACTGTGAGTTCAAGGCAAACCTGAGATTATATAGTGAAATCCAGGTCAGCCTGGGCTAGAGGGAGACCCTACCTCAAAAAAATGCAAGCTCAAGAAAAGAAAAGGTGCTGGAGAGATGGAATATGGTGTTATATGAGAACAAGTACATAGATAAATAGTTATATCACATCCCTAAGCATATTGAAATATTTTGGGAACATCTGCTACTTTGGAATTCCTGCTTGTCTTTCCACCTCTGAACAAAAAAAATATTTTCTAAAGTTTGGTCTTGTTTAATACATGTTGATGTTATGTTATGGAAAATAGAGACTGTTTTCACCAGGAATAAATGTCTAGTGTCTGAGTTCAAATAGAAAATATGGGAAGGTGAGCTTAGAAGCAACCTATTGTGGTGCATGCCTCTCATCCTAGCATTTGGGAGGCTGATACAGGAGTATCATCAGTTCAAGGTCAGACTGTGCTAATACTGAGTCCTCTCTCTCTCTTTCTCTCTCTTTCTCTCATTTTCTTTCTCTCTTTCACACACACCCCACACACTCACGCACAAATGAAGCTGAACTTAGAACTTGAGAACTGAGATACCAGTGCATAGTCTTAATCTTATTTATTTTCAATGCTGGCTTCTATATTAATTTCTTACAGGTATCATTTCAGCATGTTTATTTTCTTATTGCTTTGTCAATGAGACAAAAAATTTAATTTCATAAAGCATGAAATATGATTTGCCACCTGCATTCCAAGTACCAAATAGATGAAAATGCCCAAAGCCTATATGTGATTTAACATTGGTTCATCCCCTAGAGGGGATTAATTTCACAGATTCTAGGACCTTTCTCCCAACTTGTGAAACATCCCACTTGGGATTAGTAGGTCTAGTCTCTTTTCTTATGTACATACATACATATATACATCATACATACAAACAAACATAACTATTGTACATAATTCCCTGCACCATGCTATGCTTGCTCATTAAAAGCAAGAAGAGTCCTGGGCTTACATGTTTACCCCTCCTATTGAGTTAAGGTTGTAATCCTGTTGGAAAACCTTTAACAATTCTCTCCCTGTGTAATCAAGCTCCATTCTCCCCATTAAGCTCACAAGATATAAGTGACATTTTGCTTCAGTTTTTGCTTGTTTGATTGATTGCTTGTTTTGAAACAAGGGATGGCCTCAAACTCCTAATCCTATACTTAGCCTCCTGAGTGCTGGAAATACCAGCATACACAACCACATCCTTGATTAAATTATAGTTTATCTTTACATTACTTGGATAAATATTTGTAATATATTCTTATAGAATTTTAAAAAGTAAAGCTTAACTTTGTGAATTAATTCAGGAAGGCTTTCTGCAATATGAAGCAGAATTTGAATGGAAAGTAACATTTAAATGGAATACTGCTGTGCACAAAATCACATAGAATTAATGTTAAAACTCTTAAGTAGCCATTGAGTTGAGAAATAACCACTGAAATCTTAAATAATCCATTCCATTTCATTTTAACAACTGAATGATATAAATTTCTTAATAAGCCATGTATGTCAGCAGACACAGGACACAGTAGATACCTCTGTCATTGTTCTGTCCACTTCTTATTCTAGATAGACTTCAAAGAAAATCCATAATGGCTCATTATATATCTTGCTATACATGTCTTCAATATCTGTCTGCATAGCCCATCATCACTGTCTCCTAAAATGTGTGACATTCTCCAGGAAGTCTGCCTGGCTACTGAACTTCTTTGCCCATGGATATTCTCACCTGGAAACAGTGCCCAAAGATGCCCCTCCTAGAGATGTCATGAACATCAGGTGAGATAACACTTAAAGGATCTAGGACCATCCTTTTACTTAATAGACTATCCACGCAAGTTCTCACTTTCCCTGACAGTCAATGTTCTTGAATACATCTTATTTTATACAGCTATTGTTATTGCTTGCAAATAGTTTTACTCATGGCTACTTACTCAGTTTATGGTTAAATTTAAAATCCTAATAGTTCTGAGTGTCTAGTGACAGTGTTTCATGTTTTGAAATAATATTTAGGGACTAACATTAGAATCATGTCTAGTGTCATCCAGGTCTCAGATGGAAAAGCTAAAACCCAACCTCAATCTTTGGATGCCAAGTTACACCAACAAAACTGACCTTTTACCATAGACCTATACTTATATATTTAATTGTAAAACGATCATTTTACAGATTTGAAATTAATTTCACAGTGCATTTCTCTGAGGCATCCTCTTATTGGAAAATGAAAAGAATTTGTTTCTTCTCATGTTAACATGGAAGCAATCTCTAACTCTTAAGTTATAACGTTAAATTAAAATCAATTTAGTTATTTATGGCTTAAAAGGCGTACAATCTTTGGCCTACTTTTGATGGAAGAAGTTCTTTTTAAAAAGAGAACTAGTAATATTCCCTACCTTTAAATGTTAAGTGCCAACAAATCTAAAATACAAGTTGACCAAGAAGTACAATATGCATGACACTTTTCCTGTACTAGGCAAAAGATAAATTGCAAAGGAAACAAAGGAAGAATTTTTTTTCTGAGCAAGAAAACTTGTCATTGTCTAATTCAAAAAACACAGAAAGCATTAAAAAATAAATATTGCTTTATTTCCCATAGTCATTATTGAGCTTTTACAGAATATTTTCCCACTCGGAGTGGCAGGGTCTACCCCTCTGCAGTAATTTTGGATGGCACAAATATCTGGATGATCTTTTTCCGTATTTCCTTAGTCTTCACTGTATAGACTATGGGGTTCAGGACAGGGGGAACAAGGAGGTACGCATTCGCCATGAGGGCATGTGTCAGTGGTGACAGGTGCTTTCCAAAGCGATGGATGACAGACACCCCGATCAGAGGCACATAGAAGATAAGCACCGCACAGATGTGGGACACACATGTGTTGAGTGCTTTCAGCCGGCCCTCACCGGAAGCAATAGCCATCACAGTT
>PVHP010011972.1:0-44265 GCA_004024765.1 Zapus hudsonius
TCCTCACTTTGCTAAGATCTTGGGGAACATTACTAGGTAACTTAGTTAAGATCTCTCTACTTTTTATAAGCACTTATAATTATAAACTCTCTTCTTAGAGTTACCTTAGCTGTATCCCAGAATTCTGATAAACTGTACTGTCATTTTCATTTTTTATTATCCATAATTAGATACATTGAGCGAGCAAATAATGAGTTGGTATCCCCAGTTCCCCATATCATTTTCATGTGATTATGGGACTTCTTTAATTTCCTCCCTATTTCTTCAATGATCTACTGTCCACTCAGGAATGTATTGCCCAGTCACCAAGTTTTTGTGTACTTTCTGTGGTTTCTCTTGCTATCGATTTCTAGCTTAATTCCACTATTATCTGATGATAGACAAAGGATTGTTTCAATTATTTTGTATTTGTTAAGTCTTACTTATGCTGTATAATGTGATCCCGTGTAGAGAAAGTTTTGTCGTTATATTAGTCAGGGTTCTCTAGAGGAAACAGAGTTTACAGAATGGATTGCAGTAAAAGGGAATTTATTGGGGTAGCTTACGACAGTCCAACAATAGCAGTCTGCATGCCCACAGGTGAAGAAACCAGTAGCTGTTCAGGCCACGTGGCTGGAGGCCTCAGCAGTCCCAACCCAGCTCAGAAGGCCTGATTGCTCATTGGGAGCGGCTGCTCTTCAAGTCCACGATGTGAGGCTGAGGAAACTGGGTTCTGATGTCCAGGAAGGGTAGGAAAGCAGGATGCAAGTGCAAGTCACGAACAAGCACCAGCAGCCAACAAGCAGGGAGGCCAGGAGAGAATTTCTTCACCTTTATATAGACTTAGGGTGTGGTCTTGCAACCCTTCCCCAGACTTAATGGCTTCCCGAGTCTCTGGAATTTCCTTCCTGCACTGCCCACACAGGAAAGGATTTTTTGTTCTAGCTTCTTTGAACTTCTTTACATCCTGCCCCCTACTGAGAAGCTGCCTTCCAGTAAACATTCTAAGACACCTATCCAAGATAATTAAAAAGGTCAAGTTGACAACAAAACCTAGCCATCACAGTGGTCTTCTGAGAAGGACACATATTTTGTATCAGTTGCAATAAGTATTTTCTAGGTAACTTGTAGATCTATTTGATCTCTGAGTTTTCTTTATTGATTTTTAGTTTGGAAGACATACCTGGAAAGGAGATTGGGATTTTTATGTGACCCAATATTACATCAAGACCTAGCTGATCTTTCATACCCTTTAGCATTTGGTCTAGGAAATTAAGAGCTTCAATATCCAGTATATGTATATTTACAATAATTACATGTTCTTGATGAATTGTTCTCAAGAAGCTTTTAAAATGGCATGAGAACAATCTTGAGTTAAGTGTTCTGAAAATATTTATTATTATTATTATTATTATTATTATTGTTATTGGGTGCTTGAGAGATGGCTAAGTGTCTAAGGCACTTGCCTGCAAAGCCTAATGACCCAGGTTCAATTCCCCAGTACCTACATAAAGCCAGATGCACAAAGTAGTGCATATATCTTGAGTTCCTTTGCAGTGGCTAGAGGCCCTGGTGTGTCCATTCTCTCTGTCTCACTTTTCTCTATCTCTCTCCTTGCAACTAAATAAATAAAATATTTAAAATAATAACAATTATAATATCAACCAATAAACTGGTCTTACAATGTGTCCAGCAAAGCTCTAAGCACCTTTCAGAAATGATCACATTTAAGCCTTATTCTAATCCTATAAAGTGCTACTTATATCCTCATTTTATCAAAGAAGAAACTGAGGCACAGGGTATTTCAGTTCCTTTCCCAAGGTCACATGATTAGTCGGAGATGTGGGGTCTGGAATCTAGCCATCTGGGTTGCTGGTCTGTACACCCAAATATTCTGCAAAGAAAATCATTTCTCCAGCTTCTACTTTCATTTCTCTCTTTTTTCCCCTCATTTGCCATTGCTCCTTTATTTTTTCATAAGGTTTCTATGATCTCCAGGCCAAATGAGATTCCAAAAATAACAATTTTAATTTCCAAATCGAGGGCATGATTTCTAAATGGACCAAGTTATTTTTGTGAACCCTACATAAAATTCAGGAACAGAACTTTGGGAAGGAGCTTCCAGATGGCAGTGCATCTTCACAGTTCAGTAATTAAGCCTTTTGAGAATGTTACTCTGTGATAGAGCCCCTGCCTGATTAACTGTACAATATCAATTATATCAAATGGCACTACTTTAACTCTGTCAGAATTTAGAGAAATCTGACATGCTGACACGAGATTCTGTGAAGTGTGATAATGAGCTGCCAAATGTCATAAAGTGCCACAGGGGGTGGGGAACACCATTGCTCTCAGAATAAAGGTGTTTTTTCATTCTTTATTCACATTAGGCTATGCTTTATTAAACTCCATGAGCACCTATATATACATGCGTGTCCTGTTTGAACAGCCTAAATTTTTTAAGTTTAATGAGTCAAATTCAAGTGATATGTTCAATGTATTGAAGGAAATAAATGCTACATTTGTTTTTGATTGAGGCTATGTGTGCGTTTTGTTTGGGCCTTTCTGCATTTTTTTTTTCCTATTCATGTGAAGCATGGCTCTCAAAAAGTTAACTGCAACGTTTTAAAAGTAAAGAAGTTCAACTTGCCTAACTTTTACAGTGACAAAAACTTGTCTGGTCATTAAGGACAAATCCAGGCTGTTTAAGTAGCAAAGTGGGAACTTTCAACAAAGTATGGCTTTCTTACAAAGAAAGACACATCCTTTTCATAAAATGCAGAAGAGCTGGGCAGGTGGGCGTGGTGTTACACACCTTTAATCCTAGCACTCCGGCAGAGGAATGAGGATCAATGTGAGTTCGAGGCCACCCTGAGACTAGTGAATTCCAGGTCAGCCTGCGCTAGAGTGAGACCCTACGTGGAAAAAACAAAACAAACAAACAAAAAGTGGGAGAGACTTTAATTAAAATATAGCACTATTATCAAATGTAAGAGTTTGTTTCATTAACAGTGTATTAGAAATGGCTGAAAAAAACAGACACTCTTGATATTTTCACCATTACTGTAGAATAGTATCTAAATACTTTCATTTCATGATGATCCCTAAAGGAGACCAAAAAGAATCTTATAACCTAGTGAGACATTCAAGTGTCCTTCATGAGCACTCTGCCACGGAGAATTCATTCACTTTCATGTACTATATTTGGTGATCATCTCCCTAGGAAACTAACATGTCTGTCATCCTTTACCTCTTTTTTTTTTTTGCAGATTTTCATTCTTTTTTTTATTGTCCATAATGATCTACATTATTTAGTGGGCCAACAATGAGTTGTTATCCCCAATTCACCAATGCTCCCCACCATCCCCAATCAGCTGGATATCCTCCTCCTTGGGTCGTCTGGATCAGTCCTTGTAGCAGGGGTCATGGATAGCCTAGTACTCAGCCTGGTTCTCCTGGCCCAAGTGTGTTGTTACTGAGGGGTGCCATGCCTCTTGATAGTCTACCCCACCACAGCTCTCACAATCTTTCCCCTCCTCTTCTGCTCAGTTCCCTGAGTTGTGGTGGGTGAGTACTAAGGATGCTTTAATGTTGAGAATTTAGGGGTCTTGGTGTTGAAAATCATTGGTTTCTGTATCACTGGGTTATCCTGTGTTGATTGAATGGCTGTGGCTGTGGGTCCCTTGTTCATCCTGTCATTCTCTTCAGGGTTCCATATGGATCCTCCATGATATGTCTGTGTCCAAAAACAAGACAGGATTCTGTCAAGGCTCTTGAATGCCCACCCCAGGTCTGAGGCAAAACCCTGTTGCTTTACCTCCTTTTTACTTTCTTTCGTGCATTTCCCTTTACCTCCTGGAGATCCCATTGGAAAACCCAGTATCTTATGAAAATTCAATGTCCACTGATCACCCTTTTTTTCAGCCTACCTTCTAGTATTCTCTCCCCATTTCCTTTAATCGGAAGGATTATTTTCTAAGCTCTCTAAAGTTGGCATCTAAAAGTCTTCCTTATTTCTTCTTTCTCTGACACACTCTCAATGGCAACTTGCTCATTAAACTATTTACTATATCAACTTATTGAGTGTACTTTTTGAATAAAATACTTAAAAGGCATTTTTCTTTGAATTACTGTTATCGGCTCACAGCCTCAATTTTGTCATCCCATAATGCTGTATGGAAAAGATTCCATTTACTTGAATTCTGCCCTGGCATAGGTCAATCTTCCTATATATGGGTTTTTCAGCTCCCACGGTTATCCCTTATGTAGGCTTTCTTATGAACAACTAAGATTGCCCAAATTTGCCCTTTGTGTACCTTCACTGACAGGACATTCACACATCCTGCCATGATCAAAAGCAATGGAGCTGGTGAACATATTCCTCTCTGTCTTTGTTCAGTTATCATTTTCAATCATATTTTTCTTGGCTCTTTGAGACTCAGGTAAAACCAACAAGCCCACTTGTTATAGTAGAAATCACTACTTCTGGTAAGTACTTCCATTGTTTTTTCTACCGGTAATTGAGTTTTTCTCCTTTTAGTCTTGGGAAAGGGAAGTGCCCACACCACCCATTGTTCACATCTTGCCAGGAAAAGAAAGGTATATGAAAACCACATTAGTCCATCCCTCCTGGTTCTCTGTGAGTAGGGACAGTGAGGAAGAGTACAGCTTGGCTGACAGTTGAGGGAGGCAAGACTGCCAGTCCAGCTGTTTCTTTAGCTTCTATGATTTACTCAATTACTTGCAAGCAAGTGCCTTTAACCGCTGAGCCATCTCTCCAGCCCCTTCAATTACTTGCAACTATATTTAGAGGGTGAGGTTATTTGAGGCTTCTTTCTGTTGAACTTTGGGACTGAGTTGCCAGTTCTGGGGAACTAAAAGAGAGACACTCATTTAAGACTCTAATGTAAGTCACCAAATAGTTTTGCTATTTCCTTCAAACTATTTTTCACATCTGTAATTGTGCCAAAAAATCTTCTCTTGAATGTGAATATCAGATGTTTGTGCATGTGTGCATGCATGTGGAGTCACAGAGGGACAAGATCCTGTTGAAGAACCTCCCAGGTGACTTTGATAGTGAGATGTCAATGGTTACAGTTGGATAGCCCTCCTTGATCTTGATATTACACCTGCTTGTTTCTGGCACTTCAAGGTCATATCATATTCTTTGAAATCATGAAGTGCATTTAGGTCAGGGCATTTCTTATATTTTCCCCTGGCCTTTATAGACCAGGCTTTACAGAGTTATTCAAAGATGTTAGTGGCCCTGTCCCTTGAATATATCATTATGTTAAAGGATTATACTTTGAGTCCTCCCATGAGACACAATAAAAATTTGAATGTGTAAAACCCATATGACATATTATATATATATATATATATATATATATATATATATATATATATATATATATATGTGTGTGTGTGTGTGTGTGTGTGTAGGTATGGTGTGTGTATTTGTATGTATATATGAATATATGTATGTATATATACATAAATACATATACACATACTAACACATACACATACTTTGACATTCCTATCTTACTGAACTTCATTTCTTCTACTTCATCAAGAAAAGTTCCAGAATCTCACTCTAAATCATAATCCATCACTAAGTCCATGTCTCTCAATGTAGTAAAAATTCCCAAGGTTTGGAATTAGCTGTTGCAGCTTCTATAGTAATTTCTGAACTTCTAACATGTGCTCCTATTGATAACTTTGGTCTGGTCCAGTGTTGTTTCCAATTCATTACCCAATCCAATTAGAATTTATATTCATTGGAAATTTTTGATATATAAAGTAGCAAAATCTCACAGTATATTAAGTATGGGAAGACTTTATACTTTTCTTTGAAGTATGCTTGAATGTGATGCTGGTTATAAGAGGCCATGGGAGATATTGAAGGCGAAGTGATGAAAATCAGCTTTATTTTCCTAGGTATCTACTGTGGAGTTGTAATGCAAGCAAATGGTATTTTTTTTTTTTTTTGGTTTTTTTTGTTTTATTTTGTTTTGTTTTTTACATTGGAAAGCTGAATGACTATTTCTGATGGCAGGAAGATTTTGCAATTCCAACTCTCATATTTGTCTGAAGACTGTCAAATATGCTTATTTCTTATATGTGTCCTAATATTTCATAGTTTTAACTGTATAAAATTCATACAAGTATAGCTATAGCTATATAATACAAATACATACACAAAAGATTTGGTTTGGATACAAATTCAAATTTGATACTACTAACTTCCCACTTATTAAGTCTAAGTTTTGCTCTTGAACTAGCCTAGGTATCCTTCAAGACACATTTCTAGGCAAAGACAGTGAGAGCAGTACCCAGGGTTTCTTACAGAAAGAACTATGCACTAAAATATTTATTTTACTGAGAAGAAAATTAAGTAAAAAGGAATTGAATGTAAAGAGTAAAAAAAATAATGGTGAGAACTGAGCAACTCCAGGTAAATATTGACTAAAATAAGACCATTGTGAGGGACATTTCAAAGAATGGAGATAGACAATATTAGGTGTGAAAGATTTTTATTATTTTTAAGGAAGTATTCATTCAGTCTATGCCCTCTATGTTCTTGGGGGAAATGTGCTTCTGCACTTCATGGAGGTTGGACTTAGTGAGGTAAATTGCTTGGGGGATGTCATATTAACAGATGAACTGAGAGACAGGGCTTGAAATGTGTTCTTCTTTGCATTTGCACCACTCTTCTGTCTTTTGCACTGAGAAGATATAGCCTTTGTTTCAAGGAAGATGAGAGATATCAGTAAGAGTTAAGATCTACTGCTCAGTCCAGCCAAGTAAATAGAACCTAATCCAGGTATATCTGAGTGAGCCAAGAACACATAAGCCAGAAATGATTGTTTATTTTTGAATCCTCCTCAGATGTTTTGTCAGTCAAGTAGTAATATCTGATATCTATCAAAAATGTAAAAGCAAGAAATTAGGTGAAACAGTTGTTTTCTTATTGATGGAACAAAATAACCAACCAGAAGCAATTTAGGAAAGGAAAGGGTTCATGTTTGCCTACGGTTTCAAGGGGAAGTATTCATCATGGCAGGGAAACCAAAAGGGGCACTTTATCATTACATCTTCAAGAGGGGAGGTAGAGAGAACCAGTAGGACTGGGCTGTGAAGTCCCCCCCCCTGCATACTTTCTCCAGTAAGGTTCTACTTCCTTAAAGTTACACAAAATCTCCCAAACAATACCACCAACTAGGGATTAAGGGTATAGGGTACAACATTTTACAATTCAATCACCACATGGCTTTAAAAGATTCTAAGTTTTGAGTATTTTTAAAGAAGAGGTATTGGTTCAATTAAAAAAATTATTTTGGCCTTTTGTTAAATGTAATATATGTATATTATACAAAATTGAAAGTGTGCAGAGCAGCAGCCCATACTCATTTCACAAACCTTATTTCTCCCCTCCAGGGAAGAAAGATATATATTTACAGATATATTTTGTATGTATTCCCTTGTTTGCATGTATATGGATATATGTGTATGAGAACAGTCCTTATTTTCTTATGGAAATTGTATAATTGGAGATTGTTATGTATTGTTACATGTAGAGCTATATAACTTTAGTACATTTAGGACTGCTTAATGATCTTTTGTTTAAAACAATATAGATTATTTTGTTAGGCCCTTTATAGAAAATATAATTACTTTAAACATTGTTAATCAAATAAAGGTGTTATATATTAAGTATATTCATTTAAAGTATAATCAGCTTTTAAACCAGTAAAAGGGGAAAGTGGGAAAGACAAACCACCTTGCAAGACAAAAAGTGGAAGGCAGATGTAAGGGAAATGCAATATAAACAATATAAACAAAGTACAAATAATATGGAGGAAAAAATCCAAATGCACATGTATCATCTTCCTAAAATATGCTGGCATTATATTTTAAAGGCAATGTTATTCAAATTAAGGACACTTTTAGATCCCAGATATATTAATATGTTTTATAAGAGATACATTTGAAAATGGTTGAATATATATAGATAGACAGTGAGATATCACAAATACTTATTAATAATAATGTGGTTTATGCATACTAATGCCAGAGAAGATAGATATTAAAGATATTATGCTTAATAATTTATAAAAGCATGCGAATAAAATATGAGGGCCTATGGGACACCCTTAAGTGACCAAACCTCTGGATCATGGGGATACCAGAGGGGCAAGAAATCCAGGCCAAAGGCATAGAGAACATATTCAACAAAATTATTGAGGAAAATTTCCCTACTCTAGCAAAAGAGAATCCCATCCAGATACAGGAAGCGCACAGAATACTGAACGGGCAGGACCAAAGAAGAAATTCCCCAAGACACATAATAGTAAAAACCCTAAACATTGAAAGCAAGGAGTGGGTTCTAAAATCAGCAAGAGCAAAACAACGAATCACATATAAAGGTATACCCATCAGAGTTACACCAGACTTTATGAAAACAAGAAGGGCTTGGAATGGTGTACTTCAAAGCCTAAATCGCTTTGGCTTTCAACTGAAACTATTGTGCCCTGCAAAAGAATCCCTTATAATAGATGGAGAAAAGAAAATATTTCAGGATAAACACTATGTCAGGGATTGAGTCAAGCCTCACAGTTATAACTGAATATTAATGGTCTTAACTCTCCCATAAAAAGACACAGGCTAGCAGGATGGAGATCAGAAAAATGGATCTTTCCATCTGCTGCCTCTAAGAAACCCACCTCACCTCTAAAGATAATTACTTCCTCAGTGTGAAAGGATGAAAAATGATCTTCCAAGCTGATGGAAATAAAAAAGCAAGCAGGTGTTACTATACTAATATCTGAAAAAATAGACTTCAAACCAAAAACAATTCAAAAGGACTATCAAGGACACTTCTTATTGATTATTCAGAAGAATAATTCAGCAAGAGAATATCACCATCATAAACAAGTATGTACCAAATACAGGTGCACCAGAGTTCATAAAGCAAAAAATAATGGAAAATAAAACAAAAATAAACTATAAGACCATCATAGTTGGGGACTTTAATACACCACTACCATCTTTAGGCAGATCATCCAAACAGAAGGTAAACAATATGCTATTCAACAATGAATGGGTTCTTCAAGAAATTAAACTGGAAATTGATAAATTTCTTGAACTAAGTGTTAATGAAAATACATCATACCATAACCTATGGGACACAATAAAGGCAGTCATAAGGGGAAATTTTACAGCACTGAATGCCTTCATAACAAAGACAGAGAGATCTCAAATTAACAACCTAACTTACCAGATAAAGGCATTGGAATAATTATAATAATTAAACCCTAGGAGCTAAAGACAAAAAGAAATAATTGAGATCAGACAGAGATAAATGAATTGGAAACCAAGAAAACAATTTTAAAAATTGATGAAACAATTATCTGGTTCTTTGAAAAAATAAGATTGACAAACCCTTGGCCAATCTAACCAAACAGAAAAAAAAAAGAAGTCCCAAATCAACAAAATCAGAAATTAAAAGGGCAAGATCACAATAGACACCAATGAAATTGGAAGAATCATTAGGACATACTTCCAAAACCTCTATTCCAAAAATTGGAGAATCTGAAAGAAATAGGCGAATTTTTGGATACTTACCACATGCCAAAACTAAACCCAGAACAGATACATCTCATAAATAAACTTATCAAAATGATCAAAATCAAATATGTAATAAAAAAAACCTCCCCAGAAGGAAAAGCACAGGTCCTGATGTATTATCAGCCAAATTCTACCAAACCTTCATCACAGAACTCAAACCACTCTTTCTGAAGCTTTTTAGAGTAATCAAAGAACAGGGGATACTTCTAAAATCCTTCCATGAAGCTTGCATTTCTCTAATACCCAAACTGGACAAAGATAAATCCAGAAAGGAAAACTATATACCTATATCCCTGATGAACTTAGATGCAACAATTCTGAATAAAATCCTTGCAAACTGAATCCAACAACACATTAAAAGTATTTTCCACATAGACCAGGTAGGCTTAATCCTAGAGATGAAGGGTTGGTTCAACATATATAGAAATCAATCAGCAGAATCCACTACATTAATAAACTTAACCACAAAAACCACATGGTCATCTCAATTGATGCAGAGAAAGCCTTTGACAAAATCCAGCATCACTTGGTATAGAGGGCCTATAACTCAACATAATTAAGGCCATATACAAAACTCCTAAAGCCTAAATAATACTCAATGGGGAAATCTCAAGGAGTTCCCACTAAATTTGGGAACAAGACAGGGGTGCCCACTCTCACCACTACTCTTCAATATAGTCCTGGAAGTTCTAGCTCATGCACTAAGACAGGAGAAAGACATAAAAGGGATACAAATTAGAAAGGAAGAAGTCAATTAAAACTTTCAACTTACCAGACAGAGAAAATATGTCTGAGTATACAGGCATGAAATAATATGATCTCAAATATGTGAAGTAAAAATAGATTTTCAAGAGACATCAGAATTGAATAATTTAGCACCTTCCTTGAAAGATATTAATTTCAATCTTAGCAAAAGAAGTAATGAAAAAGAAAAATTTTTAACATTAAAAACTTGATTTATTGCCCAAAACAAGTGTAATAGTATGTATATATTTTCAAATATACATACATTATTTATGTAAAATCATCAACCTCAGAAGAAATCTTTACTATAATGTTATGCACACTGAATTTTCTGATGAAACGCAAAAAATTAAAATAAATAAGGTGAAAAATCTTCCAGTCTTAGCCAACTAAAAAAAGAAACTAATTTCTAAGTAATTTGGAGTAAAAGAAGAAATAATAGCATATCATAATAAGAATCGAATCTCAATGGATGTATTACATTATAAAATTGTGGGGGCCCAATATATTATCTTCCTAATGAAGCATTTATTGACTCTGTATACTTTCTCTATATATTCAAGAAAAAAAAATAAGAAAGATAAGGGAAATGAGTCCAAATAGAAAACAATAAACAAATGCACAAATTAATGAATTAAATTATTAAAAATGAAGATTAAAGATAAGACAAACTAAACCCCTCTAAACTATTTGAGATTGAAAAAAATATCCAAACAAAAATAAAAACAATCTTTAGATAACAAGTATTAGGGCTGCAAAAGATGACAAATAAATGAATGGTGTATATCTGTTACCTCTGTAAAGGGGCAAAAAATATTGTGGTCCTAGGGATACGTGATCCCTAGCATGCATACAACATGCCAGGCATGTGGTGCCGTGCAGTGCTGGGGAAGAGAAGGCAGGAGAACTCCAGCTGCTCACTGGCTAGCTAGTCTAGCTACATCAACAAGCTGTAGGTTCAGAGAGTGACTAAGATGTCTCCAAGACCAAGCTGAAGAGAGATTGAGGATGACATCCAAAGTAGACCTTTGGACTCCATGCACACACATCCATATGCACTCAGGCACACACACACACACACACACACACACACACACACACACACACATAGGTCAAAACTAATAATTTAGGCATTTACTACATTAGTTTAAGATGGATTTGTGCTTGTCTTGAAGCTATGATGATCTATGGGTGCTCTTTAAGTAACACTCCATCAATATAGCTAACAAAGAATCAGAGGCTTAGGACACATACACATTGCTGCAGTATCTTGATATATTTTCAAATGTTGCATATTCTTTCCAACTTTAATGTGTTTCAGCTGATATTCTGTACTGACAGAGGGGCAAATAGTAGAAATACAAAGAACTGACTGTTTGCATGCCTTCCACTAAATTCACCTAACCTCCAATGTGATGTGAGATGTTGGAGGTATGAGGTTACTTTGAGAGATAATTAGCTCATGAGGCAGAACCCTTATGAATACAATTGGTGTCATTAAAGGAGAGGAGAGAATGTGTTTTACTGTCCTCCATGTGAGGGGACAATGAGATGTGACCAGCTGCAAAGCGACTGTACCAGGTGCTGGGATACATTGCTGGCTAATCTTGGATGTTATTGCTTCTAGACTGAGAATTAAGCTTTGAGAAAGTCATGTGATCTCTTGTGGTCTGGTGTAACGCCTAAACTGGCCAACACAGTTATTTAAGGGTTGTTTTTCCTGTAAATGAGATTATACATTTCCATTTGGGGGGTCTGTGAGATTTTTCGTGAAACAATTCTTCAGTTATCTAAAGATCATTCCATTAACTGTCATTCTCAGATAATTTCTTCTGGACTTTTATTTCTTCTTCCATTGGCCTATGATTTGTCTTAATAAATTGGGTAGTTGGAAATAATACTATAAACAAAATCATTCATAAGTTGCCATAGCTAAACATATATTTCATTGATTATTTGCATAGGAGAGAAGGGAAATAGTTTAAGTAAGATAGATGATATTTTAACAAAATTAAAGGCAACAGTGAAATAGGTGAAGAATTTTAAAAAATTCTCAGAAACATGAAAATTGTTTTGAGAATGGTTCCACAATTGATTTCTAAAGTGCTAATGGAGGGCTTGTAACTAACTAACTCCAGTTAGGTCATATGAATTACAAATATGAGAAGTTGTCCTTAGGGAAAATTACAATTAAATAATATAACCCATCTATATAACAACAAAAAAACCCCAAAAGGTTTAGACCACATCAGAAATCAAGGCCCATTTATTTTAGATTTGTCTGGCTGATACCGAGAAAGGAACAACCAGAACCAGTTTGGGCAAGTTCAACTGCTGACTGAGTCACCAGAAACTACAATGCTAATCTCTTTTTTCTTTTTCTTTTTTTTTTCTTTAAGAACTGATTGACTTCCATTAAGATTTGTTCCAGGGTCAAATAGAGTTTCAGCATTCCAAGATTCAAGATGGAATTACCTGCTTGGGGAGCATTTTGCCTTTGCCTCAGAAATGTTGATGCATACATCAAAACAGCTGCTATTTCCTGACAAATTTATGTCAAGGTTATCTTCACTATTTACATTTCACATAAAGAAAACTATAGTGTCGGGGCTGGAGAGATGGCTCAGTGGTTAAGGTACTTTCCTCCAGTGCCTAAGGCTCCGGGTTCAATTCCCCAGGACCCACATAAGCCAGACCCACAGGTGGTGGCCCTGGTATACTCTCTCTCTCTCTCTCTCTCTCTCTCTCTCTCTCTCTCTCTCTCTCTCTCTCTCTCTCTCTCTCTCTCCGTATCCCTGTATCTCTGTATCTGTCTCTGTATCTCTCTGCTTGAAAATCAATAAATAAAATATTTTAAAAAAGAAAAAAAAGAAAACTATAGTGTCCCCTCCATAAAGTAAAAATGAAACGTACCTTCATGAGAGTAGGTTCTATATCTGATCTCTTTGTGCACTCGGAAGGAGAAGACCAGGAACAAATACAAAGCCACTTGGCATGGTTAAATAGATTATGCATGCAGATTCTCATTGGGAACACATGGCAGAACCCAGTATACACACATCTACATATGATTTTTTAAAAATGCACAACTTTTTAAAAATTGTTTTTTCAAAATGTTTTATTTATTTGCAAGGAGAGAGAGAGAGAGAGAGAGAGAGAGAGAGAGAGAGAGAGACAGAAAGAGAGAATGATCATGCCAGAGCCTCTTGCCATTGCAAACAAACCCCAGATGCATGCATCACTTGAAGCATCTGGCTTTACATGGGTACTGGGGTGTCAAACGCAAGCCTTTAGGCTTTGCAAACAAGGGCCTTTAATGCCTGAGTCCATTTCTCCAGGCCATGAACAACTTTTGATAGAATCAAGGTGGAAAAACTGTGGTCCGAATGCAGCACTGCCGGCAGAGCCCATGGCTCCTCACAGCATTAGGAAATGGACAATTTAATGTGCTATCTTTTCCACTGCACTGAAGATGAGATTGCAAGATACTGAATGAACATTGCCTATCTATAGATGCATGCTGGTCCTCGTCTGTAATCACATGCAATGAGTTTTGAGTCATTTCGACACCTATAATATATGGCCTTGTCATTTTTGTGAACTACTATTGTTGAAAGCTATCTGATCACCTCAAACAAAAGTTTTAAATTTTACTCTGAGTTCCCAACTCCATGGAATAATGCCTTCATTTTGATACTTCCCCTGTACTAAGGGCCAATTGCTTATTTGAGCTATGGGCAGTAGTATAATTGAGCTTGTCTAGGTTTAGGAGAGCCATTGTACAGCTCTCTCCCCATCTCTTTAACAGAGATTAACTTGGTAGCCTGAAATCCACCACAGCAGGTGTGATGGTTAATATTCCTTGTCAATTTGTTGTCTGGGATTATCTGTGATGAAATTTTCAAAGAGTTTTAACTAAGGGAACACCTACCCTGAAAGTCTCATGGGCTAGGATCCCAGTCTTTATAAAAAGGAAAAGTAACTGAACACTAGTATTTATTTCTTCTGTTTCTTTACCACCACTGCAAATGACCTCCCTTTCTCATCTCCATGTTGTTCCTGTCATGATGGAATATATCTTTTCAAATTGTAAACTAAAATACATATTCCTTCTTTTAGTTGCTTCTGTTTTTCAGGTATTTTTATCACAGTACTAGTTCAAAACTAGTGCAAAACTGAAAAGTGTGGCTGTTGCTGTGATCAACCTGACCATGTGGTCCATAGGCTTTTGGAACTGGTTTGAAGAAAGGATGAGGAAGAGTGGAGATCTGAAGGCTGGGTAAGCCCTTGAACACTGCACATAGAACTTAATGGGACAATATTGAGTGCATTTGGACGAGAGCAATGTAGAGAGTGGAGGCCCAGGTCATGAGGTTTCAGAGTGGCACATGGACTCTTTTGGTATCCAAGCTAGAAACCATTCATATTCCATTCTGACAAAGAACCTGTGCATTCTGCCCATGTTCTCTGGAAACTTGTGTGAAGCTGAGTTCAAAAGTAATGGACTAAATTTTTTAGTCAAGGAAATTTCATGATAGCAAAATATCCAGGCTGTGTCAAGTTTACTGCTCTGTGGTTATAGTCAGCTTTCTAGTGAGAGAGATCAATAAGAGATGAAAAATGTGCATTTTGAGCCATTTAGAAGAGGCAGCCGATGTTTGCGCAGTGAAAACAGATTGGTGTCCTTACAGAGAAACCTCATGCTATCCACTAGGACAATAGGAAAATACCTTCTAGGCAAGAACGAATTCATCAAATGCTCCAACTTGTGAAAATGTGAAGTTGTTTGAAAGAAAGGACAGTCTGAACGTACAATGCCACTGAAGAGGTTCCTTTGGTGAAAACAGACATTCCAAAGTATCTTCCTAGATTTAGCCACCAAGCTGAGAAGCAGCCACCAGAGTTGTGCTGAGAGGCCACTACATCTTCGGTAGATAGTAGAACTTAACATTGCTAATTAACATGGTGCTTTTTCTGTTGTTTGTTTTACATTTTTACAAGGTGCTATTTGTTTGTTGTTGCACAGGAGGGCCATATCATGCTTGGTAATAAAGAAGTGTGTATGAGTAAACTAATAGGAAGAGAATAGAAAAAGATACCAGGGTAGGTTTGAAGTTTAAATCATTACCTGTCAAAGGCTGGAGCAGACACACAGCATGTTGTCCTACTTGGTCCCATCCTTTGTCAGGCTCAGGCACTCTGGCTTCCTTCCCTGAGGTTTTCACTTTGACCTTGCCAGACTGTCTCTTTGCTGGAAGATTGGCCAAAACTGCTAAAACTTTACTAGAAGGACCCAGGGCTCATATTCCCTTAGAGTCAATTCCTACCTGGTCACAGACAAGTGTAGATCCTTAAATATCCTATCCTCCTTGACTGGAGCAGGATAAATCTGTCATCAGGTATCCCCCTTGGAAAGGAGTCAATGCTACAGTTTTTCTTGGTAACAGTCTTGGCTTAGCCTCCTTCCCCTTACTTGCCCTGGAAAGGATTTGCCATTAGTCATGTTTGCATGGATTCTCATCCCAGTTTCTTTCTGGAGAGCTGAATTTAAGACAGAAAGATAAATAAAAATTTCTATCGTCTCTCAACAGCTATTTGTAGAAGTAGCTCAGGTGAGGAGGCCATGTTAGCTGTCTGTCTCTGGTAGTGTAGACTTACCAAAGAAAATCCAGAGGCAGAAGTCATGCTACCATTTACTTGATACATTTGGGAGTAGACCCTATGTTTGACCTAAGTAGTCTTGATATTGAGTTATCATGCCATTTCCATAGTTCTTCATTTCCTTAATCTAAGTAAACCAGACAAGTCTCAGCATTGGGGAATATCATTGTTGCAGTCAGCTTTCTCTGTTGGTGCACAGAAAGAACCCAAGCAAAAGCGGCTTGTGGAGGAATGGGTTTATTTGGCTTATGGACTTGAGGGGAGACTCCATCCTGGCAGGGAAAATGATGGTATGAGCAGAGGGGTGGACATCACCTCCACCACAGCACTGCAAACAGCGGCAGGAAGGTGTGCCAAACCCTGACAAGGGGAAGCTGGCTTATAACCCCCATAAACCCACCCCCAAGAACACAGCTCCAGTGAGGTTGTAAAACCCAAACTGCCATCAGCTGAGGATCTGTTATTCAGAACACATTCATTTGTTTGTGGGGGACACCTGGATCAAATCATGACAGTCTGCCCCTGGCCCCCACAAACTAATAATCATTCATGATGTAAATACAATGTGTTCAGCTCAACTCCTAAGTCCCCACAGCTTTCAACTGAACCATAATACCAAAAATAAACTTGAAATGGCACAGAGCATTAACACTGCAAAATATGAGGCATGGCAAAAACAGATTTAACCAATATAAGATTTAAAACAAGCAGGGCACCATCAATCTCTAACTCCAAGTTCAGTAATTCTAATCAGTCTCTTGGAGATACGATTTTACCCCTCCAGCTCAGCTACTCAGTCCGGGAAAACTTCTGTGGTTGGCAGCCATCCATAGTCCTGGCATCTTATTGGGTCTCCATTGCAACCCACAGTACATCTTCATGGCTCCATCAGCCTCTATGCAGGCAATCTAAACACCTGCTTCACATTGCTGATGGCCATTTTTCAAAAACAAAACTGTGTTGCAAATCCAATGACCCTCTCTTCTTGCATTTGTTATACTCCACAGAACCAGGTGGACTACCACTCTGCTAATCCAGGGGGGAACAAAACATTCAGGCCACTTCAAAGAATCCACATTCTTCGTGCTGTTCCAATGCAGATCATCCGGCCCAATCTCAATGGTTGTCATCTCTCAAACAATTGCACGTGAATGAGCTGCTATATTTCAATGGGCCCAGAACAAGAAACGACTCTACAGAAGGTTCAGGCTACTGTGCAGGCTGCTCTGCCACTTGGACCATATGATCCAGCAGATCCAATGGTATTGGAGGTGTCAGTGGTTGATTGGATTGCTATCTGTAGTCTTTGGCAAACCCCCATAGGTGAATTGCAGAGGAGGCCTTTGGAATTTTAGAGTAAGGACCTGCCACCTTCTGCAGACAATTATTCCCCCTTTGAGAGGCAGCTCTTGGCCTGCTTTTGAGCCTTAGTGGAAACTGAATGCTTGACAATGGGCTATCAGGTTACTATGCTGCCCATTATGAGCTGGGTGTTGTCTGACCCACCAGGCAATAAAGTTGGCCATGCACAGCAGCAGACCATCATCAAGTGGAAGTGGTATATATGTGATCAGCTCCCAGTGGGCCCTGAAGGTACAAGTAAGTTGCATGAGGAAGTTGCCCAAATGCCTATGGTTGCTACTCCTGTTACAAGCATGCATCTATGCCATCATGGGAGGTGCCCTATGATCAACTGACTGAGGAGGAGAGACTAAGGCATGGTTCACAGATGGTTCAGCATATTATGCAAGCACCTCCCAGAAGTGGGCAGCTGCAGCATTACAGCCCATTTCTGGGACAACTCTGAAGGACTGTGGTGCAGGGAAATCTTCACAATGGCCAGAACTTCAGGTAGTGCACATGATTGTGCATTTTGCTTGGAAGAAAAAATGGTCATATGTGCGCTTGTACACTGATTCATGGACTGTGGCCAATGGTTTGGCTGGATGGTCTGGGACTTGGAAGGAGCAAAATTGGAAAATTGGTGAGACAGACATTTGGGGGAGATGTATTTGGATAGACCTCTCTGAATGAGCAAAGGATATAAGGATACTTGTGTCCCATGTTAATGCTCATCAGAAGGCGACCTCATTGGAGGATGACTTTAATAATCAAGTTGATAAGCTGACCCATTCTGTGGATAGTGGCCAACCTCTTTCCTCAGCCCTCCGTGTCATTGCCCAATGGGCCCATGAACAAAGTGGCCATTGTGGCAGAGATGCAGGTTATGCATGGGCCCAACAACATGGACTTCCATTAGTGAAGGCTGACCTAGCTACGGCTGCTGCTGAGTGCCTGATCTGCCAGCAGCAGAGACCAACACTGAATCCCCAGTATGGTAGCATTCCTTGGGGAGACCAGCCAGCAACTTGGTGACAGGTTGATAATATTGGACCACTTCCATCATGGAAAGAGCAACGTTTTGTCCTTACTGGAATATAAACTTATTCTGGGTATGGATTTGCTTTTCCTGCCCAGAATGCTTCAGCAAAAACTACCATCCATGGGCTCACAGAATGCCTTATCCACCATCATGTTGTTCCACACAGCATTGCTTCAGACCAAGGAACTCACTTCAGAGCCAAGGAAGGGCAGCAGTGGGTGCATGATCATAGAACTTACTGGTCCTTCCCTGTGCCCCACCACCCTGAAGCGGCTGGCTTGATAGAAGGGTGGAATGGTCTTTTAAAGAACCAGTTATGGCACCAACTAGGTGGCACTAGCCTGGAGGGTTCTCCAGCAGGCTGTGTATGCTCTGAACCAGTGTCCTATATATGGTACTGTTTTTCCTACCCTTCTTGGATATTGGAACCCAGTTTCCTCAGCCTCACATCATAGACTAAAGAGCAGCTGCTCCCCAGGGAGCCATCAGGCCTTCAGTACTGGATTGGACTGTCATAAGCTACCCCAATAAATTCCCTTTTACTACAATCCATTCTATCAACTCTGCTTCCTCTAGAGAACCCTAACTAATACAATCATGTAGGCCTTTTTGATTTTTTCCTAATGAAGTGTTGACAGACACCTGGAGTGGTGACCTGAGGAGCCCTCTCAGCCTCCACTCCCACTCCAGAAGTAGAAAGTACAGACTGAGTGTCTGTCAGAAGCCCTCTCAATGCTGTCACTGTATGACAGACACTGTATCACACACATGGCCTCCAAGCATGGGGGATACAACTCTGAGGAGCAAATGCTTTGGGTCTATTCAGAACACACTACAACTGCTATCCAAAGATGGTTGTGGTAAATAGTAAATATTTTGATTATGGAAATTAGTATCTTTGAAACTTTAGCTGAAGGTACAATAATAGTGTGTTCTTTCCACAAATATAACAATGTAGTTAAGCGTTTTTTTCCATAAAAATCATTTTGTAAAAGCTGTGCATTTCTATGCAACTTGTGATAATAAATATTGCCTTTATTTTAGAATAAAAAAAATTACCCTCCCAGAAAGCTGTGGAGAGAATAAAAGAAATATCAAATGTTCTCTTTTTTTTTTCTCCAGAATTTGATCTTTCCCCATGGACACTTCTCAGGTGTGCTTGGGAAGAAAATCAACTCATTTAGTAAGTTTGCAATATGACTGTGGACTTCAGCAGAGAGGTCAGACCCAAAGATAGATTCAATTAAAACAAGCAGGGTTGTAAACTTATAATGTATGAGTTATACTGATTTACTTTCTATGAACTACTTGTCCATTTTCACCTAATTTTAAAATTCAGTACAGCTGTGAATTTCATTAAATGTTTATGATCCTATTATAGGATATATTTTTGGCCTTAATAAAAGGAAGTTGATAAAGCTTCATTATCTGTCATTTCAGAGGAAGAATAAAAAAATCTAAGGTCTACTAAGTGAGTCTATAATATGTCATCGTAAATCTTCTATTTCCCAAGCTTTGTCTTTCTCTGACATCAAAGATAAATGACTATTACTAGAATTAATATCTCTTAAATATATCATGATTCTTCAACATTATTACCAAAAGGCTGTTATGAAAACTTCACTAAAATAAAGTTTGATTTTCTTTCTGTGAACTGTAAGGGTGACTGATTTTTTAGTACCTGTAATGGAAATATCTTCCATATAAACTTGGGTTTTTTCAAAGAAAGAAAATTATTTTATATGTAAGAAACAAAATAACAAAATTTCGTGACAAAATTATCTTAGCTTTGTTTTTACAATTTGAAAACCACAAGGAATCAAATGGTTTTACTAAAAGAGGCTCGGAATCTTTGCTTTAAAAAGACATGAGCCTGGCTGTGAACGAATACACCTTAATCGCCATAGAGTGAGCTCTTAAGAAACTACCTCTGTATCTTTGAAGTGCTCCAGTTTCTCCTACCAGAAGCAACAGATAATTTGACTACAAGGTTTTATTAATACTATTGTGAGTAGCAAGTGTAATTTCTCTGGAAATGTATCTATGTAAAAGCTCTTTTCACAGCTGCCATGGAACTAGTTTCTAGCTCTAACATGATTAAGGCTCATTTCAGATTAGAAGAAAATGCACCCAAAAGACATGTAAATCTGCTTAGATGGTTTGGAGTGAGACAAAGTAAATGAAAATATTTGCTAGCCTCAATTAGACTAAAGGTTATATACATTTCAATTGTGGCAATGTCAGAAAAGGAAACCTTGTATGAGATTATTTTCTACCTCACATCAGAGAAAAGATCTAATTTAGAATTATGAAGTTTTATTTTAAAATTGCATGACAATTTGGATACATAGCCAGCTCCAAAAATATTGAATGTTTATTATTAGAAAGTTTGTTCCTTTCTTTTCAGAAATATGCCAGTGGAGGCAAAATGCAAAATACAGCATGTTGGCTTATTTCTGAAACATTTGGGGATTTTTATGCTTTCTTTACTGTTTCCCATTTTTAAGGGCTTGTCTCTGCTGGGTCATAGGTTGCAGAAAATTCAAATATAATACTATGACAACCACCAGCCTATGCCTGACTTTATTTTATGCTTACTCTCATTGCTCTTCTTTTTCAAGCATTTTAGCAGAATATTTTCTATTCATTTTAGAAACTGAAGTCTATTTGGAAATGAAGTTGTGGTGTGAGTGACTTGTAAATAAAGCGACATGATAAATCAAGATTGCAACAATTGGTGTCATCTCTGTGTCATGGATAAGAAAGTTGTAGAACTGATGGAGTAAATAACTCTCCTCAATTGATGTAGCAGGTATTTTAGTTCCAATTCACCACCTAGAGCAAGCACTCTGAGGGAAGAAACTAGGCTTTCTTTAAGTGGAACCCCATTGCCTCGCACATTCCTCTTTGAGGATGACTGTATAGCCAAATTGGTAAATGACCAGGACACTACAGTTTCATTGGGAAAAAAGAACATCTTACTCTCTGAAATATCTCTGCCCATGTTTATCACCACAGGTGGCTCACCTTAATGTCACCCTCATTCTTCATGTGAGTTTGAGTCCCTCATGGAGAAGGAGGACCCAGCTGAACTCCACCATAATATGAGGCTTTGAGGCTTACACAGAGGAGACCCTTGGTAAAGAGGTAGACTACTATCTTTAATTAGGAAGGGGATCATTATTTTTCCATTAACATAAGGTCACACTATCCCACTAGCTCTTGTTTGAAAATGCTTAATTTCCTAATTGAGGTATATAGTATACAATAAAATTTAGTTTCCACATGATCTTTGAACTCAGATTTTAATATGAATATCGGATATCAAAGAGGTTATGTGTTTGGTTATGATTACCAGATCATAGCATTTGAAATTTCAGAGATATTTCACAATTTTTAATTTTCTCAGACTTTCTAGATTTTCATTTTAACATACTCATGCAGATTTTTTTGTCATCAAACTGTAGGCTTTTCTAAACTTTTCTTTATAACATTTGGCTTCTTTCTTAAACTGTCATTTGTAAAAGGATATTTTTCATGAAGTATATTAGTAATAACACTATGGAAAGTAATGGCTTAAATGACCCCAGGCAACTGATTTTATATATATATATATATATATATATATATATATATATATATATATATATATATATATATATATAATACTAGAATGAGAGAAATCTATTATAATGTGTAGGGAGGAGGAAATCAAGCTAAAAAGCTCTGGTGCTTCTCCTCTGACAAATATTACCCTATTGTTGAGATTCCTTTTAGAATCTGTCCATTATCATCCTGCTCATATTTGGCATCCATCAGGAATTCTGCAGAAATGTTTGTGTGTGTGGTTATCCTGTGTGTTCTCTAAAATATGTTTTCTAGAGTAGAAGTTTTCATGTGCCGTGTCTAGCTTATAAGCATTTTGGAGCAAATATACCTTAGACAATGCACAAAATGTTTAAAAGATATCTTTTAAGTTTATTATGTACTAAATTAATGCAAAAGGTGTTGAAAATGATGGGCTGAATCAACTCAGAACTATGATTTTAACTACTGATCACTTACCAAAGACTTTACAAAGACCAGTCTTTCATCCTATGTGAGGTAAAGGAGCCACTTTATTAGAAAAATTCTACAAATAGCAGCACAAATATCCCTCCGTGCAGTTTTTCATTTTCTTTAAAAAAATCTAAATAAATAAGATGAATAAAGGAATATGCTCCTCTTGCTACCTGTCAAAGCCTAATATACTTCTGAGAAGGTAAATTAGGTTAATCTGATCAGGCCATCTCTTTTTTTGTTTGCATTAGATGGGGGCCAGAATAGTTGAAAAAATGATGAATAAACAACATGAAACTGAGCTTGTGACCTAGCCTTAGAGAGTGAGAAGGAATTCACTACAGAATCACACAATGAAAGTATATGCTAATCCTTGGTTTAAGAGAAATCCAGCTATTACTAAGAAAGATAAGGTCTAATTGTGCGCTAAAGTGTTGTATTCCTTTGTAAAAATCCATAGAGCACTGAAGGCTTTATGGGAAATTAGATCCAGCACTGTATCATCATGGCTCCAGAGCCGAATGTTCAGTTGGATTGCTGAGGCTCCTACCCTTAATATGTAATATAGAGCCAGGACCCTGGAGAACGCAGATGATCTCTCTGTGCTTCAAATTATTCATTTAAAGCATGTGGTTGATGATAATATCTACCTCATAGGGTTGTTGTATGCTGGAATATATTTAAATATAACTTTTTGGCATCAAATGTGTGTTCAATAAATATCACTATCATGGCAGGAGACTATTAGAGAGGATTTGACTAAAGAAAGTGAACAGATTATATTCACCTGATACAAATGACAAAGCTGGACATTAAGTATGTGTTCAGCTGAAAGTCTCATTTCTTAAAAGTAGAGTGTGGTAAATTCTTGCCTTACCTCACTGATAGTTTCAACCAATGAAGAAAGTTCTTAGAGAAGTTTATTTTATGATGGGCCCTTGCATTTGCCTATTTGTTGGATGATTAAAAACGTGTAACAAAGTACTGAAAGAAATCAGTGTAACTTGCCAGAAAATTACTGACAAGATCAGGGTTTAAATTGGTGAGACGTAAGTAGAAAGGCCACAAACTCAAATATTATGATCATCCTGCTTGTCAGCTAGTGTCACAGAAGCTGAAGTCTAAAAGGAACCATGATGTATGAAAACTGTTAAGGTTAACACAAATTTAATTATATATAACAGGGTTTCTGGAGAAGTAAAATTAATACGTGTGGTGCATATTCTTTGGCAAAGGTTTTTAACAAGTAAAGTTTGAAACTTGCTGGTGAAGGAGATGATTCAGCCTAGTTGCTATTTAGTAGGAAACGGATCAAGACCTTGAACTTCTTCCACCAGAAGTTCGAAGTTATTAAAAGTTAGGGGTGATTTGATACCCTGTTAACCTTGATCTACATCTTGCAGCAGATTAAGACAACATATTTCTGAGACAAAGTTACCGTACAAGTGGGAAGAACTAATACTTTTGGGTTGGGTGATCCCTTTATCAAGCAAGGTTGGTGAATTTCAGTAGTGATATGAGTCCATGAGGCCATAGAGTCCCCGAGGGGCAGAAAACACATGCTGTCCCTATCAGCCTTGAAGCATGTGAATGTGAAACATTCAATAAACTCAAAGCTTGACATTTCAGGGAACAATTAATAAAGGGTTCTAACAGTGAAGGTTTCAGAAAAGCATATGATATATGAAAATGACAGGTATTGTAGACAGCCTGATAAGATATCAAGAGGCAAAGAAAAGATGCCCCAGCCTGATGGTTACAGGAACAAATGGAAGTGTGTCTTTCTTCTATCTAGATTACACACACACACACACACACACACACACACACACACACACACACACACAGCAGGCCCACTGGGGGCTGAGTGACTCTGTCAGGATTCTGGAGGCAAGCTCTCATGAAGTCAGTTGACAACCAGAAGTGAGTATGATTCCTTCAACCTTAAGAGGGCAGGTTTTGCTTAAGTGCTGAGAGGGTAGAATTACACCTGACTCTGAATATGAGTAAGTGCATGAGCAGAATCCATCCCTGGAAGAGAGTCAAGAGACTCAAATTCACATTTATTAGAGTAGATACAACCTGGAGTACATCCTTCTCTGTGTTGAAGGACATTTCTATTAACTCCATCGTGGATAAATAGGTTTGTAAGAATGAATTGCTTTGAAACTGAAACTAAACTATGACAACACACTGAACTAGAGCACTAAGTAATATCTTCCAACCTTACAACACATGTTAGTATTAGAAACCACAACACTCACACAAGGCAATGGAATAAATACATAAACTTAGGCCATTTTAGGCTCTTTCTGGTGTCCCAAAACATCTCAAAGCGTGAGAAAATAAAAATGTGACTAAATCACATTTAGTTATATCAATAATACACTAAAATAGGACTGGAGAGATGGCTTAGTGGTTAAGGTGTTTGCCTGCAAAGCAGAAGGACCGAGTTTGATTCCCTAGTACCTACCTAAGCCAGATGCACAAGGTGGCTGCTGGAGTTTGTTTGCAGTGACTGGAGGCCCTGGCACGCCCATTCTCTGTCTGCCCTTTTCTCTCTCTCTCACTCTTTCCCAAATAAATAAATGAATAAATAAATAAATAAATAATGTTTAAAAAATGAATATACTAAAATACATAAACCCCAACACTTGGAAAGCTGAGACAAGAGGATAATAAATTTAAGGTCAGCATGGGCTGCAAAGTGAGACCCTGTCTCATAAAAACAACTGTGAATGCACACACACACACACACTCACACACACACACACACACACACACACACACAAACACACGCACATGCACACACACATACATTTGCCATGTGTACATGCTTTATCAAAATATGTACTTAACTAAATTCTTATTCACATAGAGCCTCATGCTCTGTGATCAATTCTAAGTAAGATCAGAAAATTCCAGGCACATTTTGTTGCACATAACACAAGGTCCTGGAGGCATAGATTAGCTGCAGGAAGAAAGCCCTCTTTCCTGAGGAATTGGGGATATGATAATCATCAGGATCCTGAAATACAACCCAGTCATGAGCCTGACTTATAATGCTAAAATTCTTTTATATACATATACATATATATATATATAAACACTATCCTTAATACATTACCCTTCTTGTTAAAAAGAGTTAACACTAAATATTATTTATGTAAGATTTTCATTTTACATTTAATTTAACGAGCGGTATCAAATTTTATGGTCACTGTTTTTCAATTTTTAATACTCACAGGATATCAGTAATGTGCTGACTTGACATAAGGAGCATATAGAAGCAAATGATGTGATGGATGGGGTGTAGAACCCTTTAAAGCTATGATCCCAACGCTAAGGTTCTGTCAGGTAATAAGGTCTCATTTATGTCTTACTATATTTTCTTCCATGACTCAGTCTGGATGTTGTCTATCCATTATTGAAAAAAAGCCTCTAAAATTTTGAGAATGAGGCAGTTAGTGTGACTGTCCCCTTCTCCCCAAAGTAAAATCAGGAATGTCCTTAAGACAGCCCTTGGAATCTCCATTTTATTAGAGATGAGATAAGGATTCTTCTCTCTTTTTCTCTTGATTACCTAGATCTTCTTTTTTTCATAAACAACCTGAGCCCCTGGGGAGCAGGGGGGGTTCCCCTTTCCTAGAATTTAAATCTGATCCTGGTATTGTGGCTGGTCAAGCTCAACCCCAAAACGTGGCATCATGGCTGGCCTCACCTTGAGGCAATCCCTAGCCAAGACCAATCAGCCTTTTCACTCTGGCTCTCCTGAGCCTGAAGGTGAAGCCCCCCCCCCCCAATAAGGTTATAAATAGAAGCTTACCAGGTGGATGAGCCTCTTGGCTGCACATTCATCACTCCTGAACATCCAAGTTCTGTTAAGCCTCTCCCCAGCTCTCCTCTCTCATGGGGCACAAGCTCTCTGTACTTCCTCCTTTCTTTCTCTTTATTTAATAAACAGTCTTTAAACCTGACTCTCTCATCTAGGGGTTTTAATTCTTTAAATTTGTAAGACAAGAATCTGGGGAAACCTACAATGGTTGGTGTGGTGGCATATTGGTGTATTGACAAAGAACTCCTACATTTCTGTTTCAATAATATGGAACAAATGAAGGATTATAGGTGCCTTTTGTGAAGCAGAGTTAGGGGGATACAATCATTAAACACAGCATAGTGAGCAGCACTGTCATAAGGGCACATGAGTATATATCCTACAGCCAGAAACCTGGGCCTGAGTCCTGGCTTCATTGCCTCTTGCCTGTTATTTATTTAGTGATGTGCTAATCTTTCTGTGCATCTGTTTCTTATCTGTATTGATCCTATCTTTCTTCAGTGTCATAATTATGTATTTATTTATTTATTTATAGAGAGAAAGAGATAGACAGAGACAGAGAGACAGAGAGAGAGGCAGACAGAGAGAATGGGCGTGCTAGGGCCTCTAATGCAAACTCCAGACACAGGCGCCACCTTGTGCACTTGGCTTTACGTGGGTACTGAGGAAAGGGACTCAGGTGCTTAGGCTTTGTAGGCAAGCTCCTTAACTGTTGAACAATCTCTCTAGCCCCTTCAGTGTTATTTTTGAGAATAAACTGATTTATTCTGTACACTTACCAATATGTGAGATAGAGCAAATTTAAATAGCAACAAAATGTGTAGAAAAGATCTCATTTTAAGTATTAATATACTATTCGAGGACACGTGGTTACCAGGACATGTGGTTGTCATCCTGCTGTTGATGCTTCTCCATTGATGGAAAAGGCACTTGACCCTAGGAGTAATGGGAAAGTCACCAAGGTCTCAAACAGCGTTAGGTTTTCTAGAATGACAGAAGTGGTTATGTGCCATTTGAGAAGTCAAACATCTACATGCATGATCTCTTTTTTCCTCACAGCAATCCTGCATTGATCAACTGATAGGGAAGATTGGTATCATTGTTAAAGAATAGAAAGTGTTAACCAGAAACATAAGTAATATGTCCAAGGTAACCATTGAAGAACTGGTGTTTAAACCTGGCAGTCTTGTCTCAGGGTAACAACCTTTATGCTCTACAGCCTCTCAACCAACCCCTTAACACTTATCTGACGTGAGCACCAGAATGACACCCAAGGTGGTTGTAGGCCATTGAGTTATCTTTCCTCTTTTGTGAAGGAACCTGGAGTAAACCCAAATTTAAACAAAAAAAGCTAAAATCTGAGCTTTAGATCATCCCCAGGAATGTGTTTAAAGAACTCAAATTTTTACTTGGTAAATTATGGAGCCTCTGTTTCTTTATCTATAAACTGTGAATCAAACAACACAAAGAATTGTTGTGACCATTACAGCAAACAATTATGTCATGTTCTTAGCATGGTAACTAGAAAGAAATAGCAGCTGTTATCTTTGCTGTTGCATCTTTGAGAGGTCCACGTCTCCTCAGAGTAAGGGAGAGTGGAGCACACTGAGGGGGAGAAACAAAAGATTCAGGAATGTATGAGTTGTTTAAAGAAAGATTCCAACCCCACTTATGTCCATGGTGTAAAGATTTTTATTCCATGCTAGGCTATTTCAAATTCTTTGCCTTGCTAAATTCTCTGCCTTGCTACCCTCCTTGCTGAAAGCTGTGTCCTTTTAAAGCATATGGATAAGTATCATATTGTGTGTGAAAATCAAAGAGGCACGAGTCTAAAAATATGTAACCTGGATTCTATTCCTGGCCTAGCTACAGACTCCTGTTAACTTATTAAGATGTGTATGACTCCATTTTATATATATATATATAAATATAAATATATATATATATATATATATATAGAGAGAGAGAGAGAGAGAGAGAGAGAATTAACTATTTCTTTCTTACTTAGAGGAATTTTGGAGTGATGATAAAGTGTTCATAAACCCCTGAGTTCTCTTGCAGTAAACAATGTGAATAAATATATGCAAAGTTCATATTGGTGGGTCTTATTTGCTTTTACTAAAAACATGCTTTAAAGATAGAAAAGGAGAAGGAGGCTATCATATGCTTACACATAAGAAAGTGCTCATTTAGTTAGGGTTTACTTTCTTGATGAGATATTTTAGTTTTCTCACCCAAAGTTTCTAATATTTAACTTTTATGAAATTAAAAATTATTGCAAAATATTTAGCAGTCACATTATTTCATGTAGGTGTCCTAAGTTAGATCGATGTTATGTGAGGGCACAAATTGTTATATAAATTATTAAATGTAGGTAAATAATCTTAATTCTCAAGGTTAGAATTAGAGAAATGAATTATAAATAAAAATACATTTTCAAAGCTGAAGACTGAACACAAGGTCATGGACATGCTAGGTAAACACTCTGTGACTAGCTATATCCCCAGCATTTATTTATTTATTGTTTGTGCCTAGTGCCTGTCCAAGCATGTCTTAATCAGGGCATTCTCATCACCTGTCTGTGGAGAATTAAATATAAATATATATTTAACATTCTTATGTATGTTAGGGCTTCATTCCCTGTTCCAAAATTCTGTTCAATTTAACCTGTGCTGGGAAAACATTTAAAATTGACATGGAAATTTGGGGTGTCTCTGTGAGTGCTGAATCCTTTTCTGGGCTCTTGGATGGACAATAGTTCAGGAGCTAGAGTGCTGGAAGCTCAACACTCACACAAAACGTTCACCGAATCAGCCTCTGGAGTCTTGTCTTATGAATTTCAAGGATTGAACCCCACAGACCAGAGGATACGGTTCAAAGGAGAACTTAGAGTCTAAGAGAAGGAAAGAATATAAAACTCTGGCCCAAGAGGAGAAAAGATGGAGTTCCTATAAGTGGGGAGTTCCACCTAGATCCCCGAATGGGGTCTTTTAAGGGTGCCTATTGAATTGAGGGACAGACTGGTTTGTTCAGTCCTGACATCAGGCACCTGGGGTCCAGTTTTCTGAGAAAGAACAACCTTCCCAGCAAAATTAATCCCAGGAAGGGTGTAATCTTCTCAAAAAGGGGAGATTGTCTCTCCTAGGAAAGGGGAACTCCGCTAGGGAAGAAGAGATTAGGAAAGGCCAGGCTTTACTGACATTTCTGACCTCTAGCAAAGTGACCCAGATTTTCCCCTTGTAGCCTCAAAAACCTTCTTTATTTTTTATTTATGAGGGAAGGGGAAAGCTGTCAAACTACCTCAAAATGAATCACCACCAGGTGATTTGTAGAAAGCCTGCTGACTGCACCTGTAAAATGGCACGTTTCTGCTCACCACCCCCATGGTGGAGAGTGTTCCAATGGAAAAAGCAACTCCTTGTATGGAAATGGCTTAATGCCTGGCATGCTTCCGTGTATGTGGACCAATTATGATTATATACGTGTGTTATGCTGATAGGTTAGAGTATTGCTTACAAATCCCTGCAGATCCTGAGGGGGTGGGGAGAAGAAAGATGGTAGCTTACAAGGTTTCCTGAATAAACTGCTGAAGAGAAGAACTTGTGGTCGTCTCCTTTCTTGCTGGTCGAGCTGGGACACTACAGTGATTCTGTTTTTGCATTCAAAGAACCTCTAACTAAATTGGAGGGTTAGATTAGCTTGTCCCAGGCACTGGCAGTCATAGCTGAAGAGAACATTCTATTGATTTCTCATAAATTTTGTTTGCTAATCTTCATTGGGTTTGACTACAGTACAAAATAAGGGTGTGTGAAAAATGAATCAAGCATTTATATCCAGGAGGAAAATCACATCTACCTATGTGCAAAGCACAGATTCTTTTGTCCCAATTGCTGAGTGACACAAACCACCAGGTTCTTGTTAGTGAATAGTTATTAATATTCCACGTACCTCAGTTCAATGTAGCAAAAACATGTTTATTGTAAGGGTGTTTTCTAACATGTTGGTCTTTATTTTCAGGTTTTCTTTTCTTTTTCTTTTTTTCTTTTTTTTTTTTTTGCTTTTCAAGGTAGAGTCTCTCTCTGGCCCAGGCTGACCTGGAATTCACTATGTAGTGTCAGGGTGACCTCAAACTAGAAGTGATCCTTCTATCTATGCCTCCTGAGTGCTGGGATTAAAGGGGTGCGCCACCACCCCCGGCCAAGGTTTTCTTTCTTTTTTTTTTAAATTATGAATTACTGAGTTTATTTAGGGGAAATCACAAATGGTGAAGTTTACTTAGGGGAAATTGGGATCTAGGAAAAGGCTGGGGCAGATTCATAGGCACATGGAAGACAGGATCTAGAAGATCATGTAGAGATATTTAGAAGAAACACAAACTTGTGTCAGACAGACAAAATCACAAGACAGAAGAGAGCAGAGGTCAGCACAGACAAGGTTTTATAGTCAATTAAAAATGGATTTTTGAAAGCTGGGCCTGGGGGCACACACCTATAATCCCAGCACTTAGTTGACAGAGGTAGGATTTTTTATCATGCTTTTTAAATGCAAAATTTAAAATTTCTTAAGGGGCTAGAGAGATGGCTCAGCAGTTAAGGCACTTGCCTGCAGAGCCTAATGACTTTGGTTTGATTCCCCCGTACCCACTTAAAGCCAAGTGCACAAAGTGGCACATGCATCTGGAGTTTGTCTGCAGTGGCTGGAGGTCCATTCTCTCTGTCTCTCTTCTATCTCTACCTATCTCTCTGCTTGCAAATAAATACTTTTTAAATAACATTGCGATTTTGATCCTTGAGCACATTTTGTCACGTGTATCTACTACTACATCATTATTGAAGTTAGAGAACATAGTTGACTTCAATCAGAGGAAAATGTTCAAGATAAATTTACAAAGCGATTTTAAATGTAATTACAACAGTCCTGTAATTGATAGCAAGAAATGAAAATAATGAAGAAAATTAAAATAAAATTAATGGCATTTGCTCTGTCCTGAATTCATGTTTCAGAAGTTGTAACTCAACATACAGCTATGCATTATTCCTGGATTTTTATAGGTATACATAGTTGCGCGCACACACACACACACACACACACACACACACACTTCTTCATATGACCCTGGCTCTAACTAGAAACTTATTTTACTTTGATAGAAAAAAATAGTCTCAAAATGGTCTCAGTCTGTATTTTAAGACACTCCCATGCTGGATGCCTAAAGATCACAGACCCCTGTGATCATGTTAGTATTTGGACTCAGGATGTGAGGACGGAAAAGCCCAGTTGCTCTGAATGTCAGGGAAAGGCACACCTGTTTTTGTGTCTTTGCATCTCTGTGTCTCCACAGGAGGTGACACTTGTACTCAGGGGATTTCTGGTTGGGGAAGAGGGTCTGCACCACAGTCTCACTCTAAGTGATTATTATCACACCGGTAAGTTTCCACTGTGGCTGCTGCATGCAGGCTGTGAACACATTTGAAGTCAGCAGGGGACCTTTAGCAACCTCCCCTCTGCAGAAAAGGAGCTGTGGAAACCCATGCTTCGCTGAAGCTCACTTACAATCTGCGGTCAGTAGCTTTTTCTTTCACCCTGTGTGTTTTAAACTGTCTTCTATCCCACAGAGCAAAAACACACCCAACAAAGAAACAGTACAAACAATCCCCATGAGTGTTTTTGAATTTTCCTCTGCTAATCTCATTGTAATGGTATGAGATCTTGCCAGGAGCCATTAGTGGTTTAGACATACAAAATAACATAACATTCACCCAGTTAAAAACAATTAATATCAAGTATCAAATCAAAGGCTATTCGATGTGAAAGCTAGATTAATTGGCTTTTCTACCTCCTTTATGGAAAAAGCATTTCATCATCTTTACAGGTTGTTAATTGTTGCAGAAGGAAACCTGTTTACTAGTCCGTGAAAGGTATGGGAAACTTTACTTAATAGTGACATGTTGCATAAATTATAGACGAACCTTCATGTTAGATAATCAGTAAAAATTCTCTTGTTTCAAATAAAAAAGGGGTCTGTTCGTGGACAGTTCCTTATCAAATGCTTGCCCTTTGGAGCAGTGGACTTAGGTCAAACTCCAAGGATGTCAATTGCAGGTATGCTGTTCTTGGATGGGACCATTGAGTTTTCTAACTATAGTATTTAAAAATTCCATGTCAAGTAAAAATTTCAAGATGAGTGCAAAGTTCATATATGGAAAAATCCATCTTACCACCATCACCCCTAAACACTTGAGGACTAATTCCTGTTCCGTTAATATTCTTTAAATTCCTCTAATTTGCAAAACAGGATGCTGAGAAATGCGTATCAGCTCGATTCTCAAGTAGCTAATAAGTAAGGTAGTTGACAAATCAAGACTCACTGTCATCGTCAATAGCTGCTAAATCCACCCTAAAACACAGCCACGGGGTCTTTCCAGTAGGCTATTGGCTTTGTTTATTATTTCTCTTTTTATTAATAAACCATAATATTGCAAAGCACAGATCTTGAAGAGCCAATTAAAATCATGAAAAAGTAACAATGATGATAATGTCATCACCTTCACTGGCTCAAGAGACACTAAAAGCACTAAATAAATAAACCATTAGTTTGAAAACGTAACAGAATTTAAGATGTGTTTTTTTTTTCAATTTATTGCTCATCGGCGTTTCTATTTGATTAATTTTATCTTTGTCATTTATAACAAAAAACACTGACTTCATTATTTACAGTTCTAATAAGGCCACAAGGTTCAGGATTTCATGACTTCATTTATGTGACTTTGGGTCAAATATTTACGTTTCTGAGCTTTGTTGGTGGGTTGGGGAGATGGCTCAGTGGTTAAAGGCGCTCAATTGAATTTTTTTGGTCTTTTATTTCTCTCTCATTGATTTTGCTGTTGCAATAACAGAGGTTTCTGGGCAGAAGAAACCTCTTGCACTCATTTTTCTTCTCGAGGGGATGTAGCTTCTCTTCCCACCTTTGCTTCTGTCCCTGACAAGGAGAGTCTGTTCTGATTGGCCTGGTTTTCTCTCCTTGAAATTTCTTGATTCCTTTATCTCCTGACTCTTCTGTTCCTGGTACCATCCCATTTCTTTCCTGCTGTCTGTTCCTCTGGCCCTGTTTAGTTACTTGAGGTGCAGCTTTCCAATTCTCTTAACAAGGAAAGTCATAATGCAAGAATGGAATGATTTTTGTACTCTTAGGAGTAGCTTTGTGAATACTATCATAGTTCAGTTTTTCTGGCTTGAGGTCGGAGTCCTTGGAGGCAGGGTTAGTGAGTGCACAGAGGGGTGTCCATGTGACTGACCATACCTGTCTCTTTTCAGTTGATCTCATCCATATTTTACTTAGGAGTGATGTCTTCCGAAGACACTCAAGTAGCTGATGAATGGAGATTCTTTATTTTCTATGCTACTAGGAAATTTCATTGTTTGTTGTACTTCCTTGAACATTTCTTCAGGAGATAGTTTATTCAAAAGTTTGGGGAGACTGAGCCACATATGGCTCACTAATGGTCAGAATAAATTCAAGGCTCTGGAATTTAATGAAAACTACCTTTCTTAACATAATCTTATTGTAGGAAAATGAAAAAAAACCAAACCAGAAAAAATTAACATTGTAAATAATGTATTCACCACCATTTTTATAGCTATCATTAAAACTTTAATGCCCATTGTTTTAGAATCTGTAGCTTTGAGAATAATAGGTAGCATTATGTATAAACTATTATTTATATACTATGACAAAATAGCATAGAAGCTGGCTTATTACTTGATTTTGAATTTTATCATTATATGAACATGTATGTCAATTTCACATTTTTATTTTTAACTTAATTTAATTTAAGAGAGAGAGAGAGAGAAAGAAAGAGAGAAAGAAAGAGAGACAGAAAGAGAGAATGGGCGCTCCAGGGCCTCCAGCCAGCTTAAAAGAACTCCAGACACATGTGCCGTGTTGTACATCTGGCTTCATGTGGGTCCTGGGGGATCAGAGTTCGGTCATTGTGTTTTGCGGGCAAACGCCTTAACTACTAAGCCATCTCTCTAGCCCTCAAATTTATTTTAACAAAACTATTTTCAGTTATTATAGGACATTCCAAGTTATTACTGTTTCTTTAAGTTATAAATTATTAACACTGTCATTTGATTCAGTGATTACAAATAATATTTGCCTTCTATTTTAGTATTCAAGTACTGTTAATGCACACATGTTATTTTCAGTACTATAACTTAATGCTTTAACCAGGTTTCAGTGATCAATACCTGCATGTGTGGGGTTCAGCCAGTTTGTCACCACAGGTCTGGGTTCTCAGTTGAGCCACACTGAGTTCTGAAGTCTGAAATCTAGAGTCCTATTTGCTCAGTGTTCACCTTGAAGATTTATCAAGATGAATAGAAATCACATGAAACATTAGGTATAAAACAGAGTGGAATAAAAAACCTTAAAAGTTAATTAAAACTTATTTTTTTTCTTTTGGCACAGCTAATTGCTAAAGTAATTATAATTAAAGAGGAAGGTGTTTTTAAATCACTAAGTTCATTGTTTTCCACTCAATCATTTTTTAAAGATGAAACTCAGTAGATTAAACACATGAAAGTTATGAGAATTCTGGGCTTTCGAACAATTTTGAGATTCCATAAAATGTTCAGTCTTGATTTATTCTGCTTCTGCTCTGCTCCCCTCCCTTGTGGCTGTGGAACCACAAGAGAATGGATTTTCTGGAATTCCTGAAATGGTAACAAATCACTCTGTGTCGAATCATGATTACTCTGAGACAACTCTGATTTTGCTCTGTTATTCCTCTGTCCCATTCAGTGACCCAACTCCAAGATTTTATCACTAGGGCCAATTCTGAGTAACCAAAAAATTGGTAGAGTAAGTGATTCTTTTCTGTTTCAGACAATTAGATGCTAAAAAAAGGAAACCTGTGTTCCTACATGAAGTAGGAATGATAACTCAAGGAAAAGCAGAAAATATTATTTTCTAGTAAGCCATCAATTGGATTTCATTTTACATGGGGAAAGGAGCTGTGTTCTCTGTTCTTTTTCTTTCTTTCTTTTAAAAAATTATTTATTTGTAAGAAGAGAGAGAGAGAGAGAGAGAGAGAGAGAGAGAGAGAGAGAGACAGACTTAAAGAATGGACACACCAGGGCCTCCAACCACAGCAAATAAACTCCAGATTCATGTGCCACTTTCTGCTTCTGGCTTTACGTGGGTACTTGGAAACCAAACCCAGGTAGTAAGACTTTACAGGCACTCTCCTTAACCACTAAGCCATTGCTCCAGCTCCCATGTTATTTTTCTTAGAAAGAAATGTTTGATTTTTTTTTTTGAGACAAGGTCTCGCTCTGTAGCGCAGGTTGTCCTGATGTCCCAAACTTACTCTGTAAACCAGACTGACTATAGACTCATGGCAACCCACCTGATTCAGTCTCCCAAGGCCTGGGATTATAAACCTGAGCTACCAGAACCAGCAAATAAAAACATGGTCTATCTTAACAGCAAGCATAGTTTTTGAATAAACATTCCTGGAGAAAAAAACAACAACAACAACAAAAAAAACATGTTTGCTGCCCTGAGACTCCTGTGGCACATGTTGTAATAGAAATACAGGTTCAGTTTGTCCTCCCAGTTCTGTGTTTTTATATTTAAATGTTAAAATCCATCATAAACACACAAACACATGCCTTTTATTTCATTTGATCTAATTTTACTAGTGAAGAAACCTTTAAATGCATAGTGATTCCATTCCCATGCCAATTAGTATACTTTCACATTTTCATAGTGTCTTACTTAATAGGGAGGTGGTAGTGCCGCACTTAGACCCATGAAATAAGAGCTTGTGATACAAATAAAATGAGCCAAACAGTTGCAGAGACATTTCTGGGGCCCCACCAATGAAGAAGTAATCTAGTTTGATGGATGTCTTCATTTCTGTCTTAATTACAGAATTCAAGATTACCAACACATGTGTTTCATTGCAGCTAGCCACTCAAAAAGCACGTGAAAGTACAGGGTAAATATAGAGTTTTACTTTAATTGTTCTGAATTTCAATAAGCAGAATAGACCACATGGAAAGTGCCTGTTAGAATAAATACTATAGAAACTATATAACAGCTTCTTGCAGATCTAGACTTTCTGTCACAATAAAAAAATCTGAAAATATAAACATGTAGAACATTTAAACTAGATAATTGTATGACTTACTATCCTGTCTTTAGATATAGTCATTATCTGAGGGTTCAGAAGAATAGTGAAAATCTAGTGATTGGAACAGTGAAAATCTATTGATTACCTATGCAGTGGTTATAGGGAAAAAAGAAAAGAAAGGCATATATTCATGTTCATGCATTGATCCACCATTTGTGATGCTCAGCAGGAATTCTCTTAGTAACTATCTGTTTCATTGTGCTGGTTTGGGGAAAGTTTATAGATTTCCGACAAGATTATTATTAGTTTTTTCATTTCTCCTTGCTGCTAAAATACCATGCTCTAAACTCTTCCTGATTTCCAGGTACCAAGTAAATAAATAGGTTGAATTCTTTTATCACCTGAAACTAGAAATAATTAATTGACTTACTCTTGTAATGGGAAAAAAATCTATGAAATAAAAATAAAAGCATGCAAACTATAAAGAAATAGCTAAAATGGTACAGAGAAAATAAAAGGCAGTTGAATCCCCAGGTACACCTACCAAAGGCCAAGACTAGCAGCTGCCCAAGTGTCTTCAGGTAAGTAGACTGACTGTGGCATTCTCAAGAAAGGGACTTAAAAAACAGGACACCAACAGTTCACACGATCATATGAAATTCAAAATTTATCATAAAGAATGGTTTCTGAAACAAAAAAAGAAAGAAAATGTCATAGAAGATGCGTATGAAATCAAGCACAGAAATCTATTCAAGAACTGTAAAACCAGAACAACCATGCAATTCTGTGTCTGGATCACAGTTCTCAAGCTAAGACTATGCAAATGAATCTAGTAAAAATTTATCTGGAACCCCCTTTCCATGGGCAGTCTTTGTGGCTATTTCCATGAAAGAAAGAAGGGTAGATTTTTTATATTTTTAAAAAATATTTTATTTATTTATTTGAGAGAGAGAGAAAGAGGAGAGGAGAGGAGAGAGAGAGAGAGAGAGAGAGAGAGGCAGGCACAGAGAGAGAATGGGCACACCAGGGCCTCCAGACAGCCTCTTGTGCATCTGGCTTTATATGGGCACTGGGGAATTGAACTCTGGTCCTTCTGCATTGCAGGCAAACACCTTAACCACTAAGCCATGTCTTCAGCCCTTATATTTTCTTTAAAAGCTTTATTTGTAGATCTTGGAGGAACATAAAATCTATGGAAGTGGTACACTGCCTGTTGATCTAAGCAGGCAGCATTTCCATTATGAGATGTGCAGAAAGAAAGAGGGAGAGAAACAAAGAAATATAAGAAAGAAAGAAAGAACGAAACAAAGAAAGAAAGAAAGAAAGAAAGAAAAAAAAAGAAAGAGGCGACAAAAAGACCAATCAACAACAGGTACATAGACATACAGAAGACCTCACTCAGCAACAAACACCATGAAGTTTATTTTAGTTTTTGCACCTTGATAGATGGGTCTTATTTAATTTGGGTCAGGTCAATAGGGCAAAATTATACACTAGACTAGCAGACACAGAAATTTTAAGTTTTGTCAAACTTTTTTTTGAATAACCTTCAACATTCATGTTGAATTTCTTAATAAGCACAGATATTAATAAAGTGAATAAACTAAGTACAGAGAAGCCCAGACAACTTGCCAAGACTATCAAAGACAGCATCACTCTCTGCGGATGACAAACAGCACCCATTTGTTGAGGCTGACCCCACAGCATGGGTGTCTGAGTTCTGAGGTGTGTTGCAAAAAGGAAGGGGTCCCCGTGAAAGCATAGTCACTTTCTGAGATATGCTCAAGCAACAACAACAAAAACTAAATTACAGCACAATTGCTACCTGAAACTGTACAATCCGCATTCTCATATTGACAATGGAATTCAGTGCTGAGTGAGTGACTTCGTGATTCATCAGTTTTGTGAACAAAAGCAGTTTAGTTGCTCAACCTAGGATTTAAGGACAAATGTGTAACTCCCTGGGCACTGGGGCTTGTGGAGTTGCCAAAGCCATGTAAGAGTTCAAGACTAAGTGTCATGATATTCAAAGACAATATCAGATCCATTCACAGTGTCCATGAGCTGCAAAGCAAAAGCATACAAAGTAATTCCTTTTCTCAAGATAACTTTGAACTGGAAATTTCAGTCTTTCTACAACAAAGAAACCATGTGTCTGTCCTGCTTCCACAAGAACAATCAGAAACATCTCCTATACAACTGGAGATCGTTTCAAAATATCACAGAACGAGTCAAAATATAATTGTCATTTCATTGCTCAAACTGTAATGGATTATCTTATAAAGAAGAAGACAGGTAGCTTGCTGGTAATGTAAATTTGGTCGATACATGAATGAAACAATTGTAAATGTCAAGCCCTCATAATGTTACAAAGACAGGGTGGATTTCCTAAACTATGCTCTTACAGAGACTCATATGAAAGGTTATTTTTTAAAATTGAATGATGATAGCGTCAGGTATTTTAGTTCTGATTTTAAATGTATTTTTAAAAGTAGAATAAAAAAGATAATTCAAAACTATTGTTTAATAATTAGGTTCATTTTAATATGGTTTATTGTTCTTATTTTACTTAAAAATATACTGAGCCTGAAAAATAAGTGAATATTGAGAGCTAAAATGTTCCTTTTATGAAAAACTGTTTAACACACTCATTGCTTAGTCTCTATGGACATCTCTAATTTCGAAAGTTCTTATTTATATTAATCTCCTGCCCACATATACTACATAGAGAATGAAAACATCAAGATATCATAATATATTTATAATTAGAGAAATCTTTAAGTAAAAATTAACAGTCATTTAAGAGTGAAATTAATATACATGAACATATATATACATACAACATATATAACATCATGTATATATATATATATATATAATTTCTCACAGGATGGTGAAATGACATATAGCTTTCATCTTGTTGCTTTTTTGACTATGTAAAAATAGATGCTCAGTAAACATTCAATGTATTTCCAAATTTCCTTGTTTCACATGCTTAAAACAATGCTGAGTTTAAGAATGATTTGATTTATTTTCAGATGCAGGGATTAGTTTTAAAGGTGTGTTAAAGAAACTTTGAGACTTGCCAAATTGGAATAAGAATTGAGACAAAGTGATACCTTTTTCTGCTTAAATGTCTGTAAGTTTCTTCAGTTTTGAAGACATCAAGTTTGCTCATCCGCTCCCTCTGTACAGCTTTGGCTGAGGGGCTATTTGAAGGGAGGAGCCAGCAGTTGAAGGCAGCTCGTGAAGTTTGTTAAAGCAAATCCTCCTTCATGCTTGGAAATTCTAACTCTGTCACCTCAGGAGCTCCTGTGCCAGTGTTCAGGCAAATTCATATTTCTAAGAACCTGTTAAGATAAGCAGATGATCAAAACCAGATAGATATTTAAAAGTCATCAGTTATCACTAAAGGGTCCTGAGTGACTGGAGAAGTGTTTGGCTGAAAGCAGAGGAGTCTGATGTGTTAACATGGACCATCTACCCCACTTGCTGCTTGTAGGTTTTTGCTTCCCTGAAACACAGGTGGGTACAATATACAGATGAAGAAAAGGCAATAATTTGAGAAGGTGAATTAGTTCCAATAAATCCAGAGTGGTCATTCGATTTGATTTCTTCCTTTCTGTGTATTCTCACTTACTTGAATGATGGCTTCCAATGAATACACTTAAAATGAAGTATATATTGAATGATCTCTGGGAAACAAGCCCTACCATGATTCCAGGACCGTTATTAGCAGTCAGTTTTTGCTATATTTGTTCTTTTAATCAGCTGGTTTTCATAATAGAGCATGTTGGCCCACACCTGTCATTGTATGCCTGTAATTCCAGCTCCAGCACTTGGGAGGCAGAGGTAGGAAACTTGCAAATTTGAGGCCAGTCTGGGCATATATATATATAATAATATATAATAATATTTATTATTATATAATAATTATATATTATTATTATATTTATATATAATAATATTATGGTCAAAACTATTTGACCATAATAATATATATATATATAATATATATATATATAATGTTATCATATGTAAGTTTGAAACTGGCCTGGGCTATCTAGCTAGCAAAACCCCATCTCCCTCTCTCTGTCTCTGTCTCTCTCTCTTTCACACAATTGTATTTAAAATGCATATACTCATTTTGCTTTTCTTCTACCCACCCTTTTTACTTATTGACACCACATGTTCATTTTGTCAGTTCAGACAGTCATCCTGTGCCTACCCTTTGACATTTCAGGTCTGTGTTGTTTTAAAATTTTTATTATTCTCATAAACTAGAAGCTAGGTGGTTCCTGGAGACCCTACAGACTGTGAGAATAATGAGAGATTTAGTAGCAGGTGGAACCTGCAGTTAGCCCAGTCTCAAAATCAGGAGACTCTTGTGAAAAGCATAGCCAACCATCTAGACAGTTGGGGAGTTAAAAATGAAACAGGAGCAGAGGCACAAGGAAACTTTAGCACAGTGCTGGGGTATCAGTCTGCTTCTTAGTAGGTCCCAGAGCAGCTCCAATGCCAAGACAGGACCATCAGGGAGCAGAGACAAGGATGGCTGGTCCCATGAGCTAAGCCAGGAGCCCAGCTTTTAGAAGCAAATTTAAAAGTCACAATGACACTTGATTCTGAGCACACTCCGGGCTGTCTTCAACTCTTCTGCCTGGCATCAGTGATAGTCGCAAAATCAGATATCAGAAGTCAGAACTCACACAATTGTTCAAAAATCACAAGCCAATGTCAAATAGGGGCAAAGGTTGGAACCAGGATTCAAACTATTCCCAGTTCTCAAAACATGACTCGTTAGGACATGTTCTGAAGGAATCACACTGCAGACCAAAATGTTTAATCGTTTTTGACATCTTCAATTGTTAGTGTTGTTACATAATTATCACGAGGATTGATTAGGGTCAGATTACCAAAGAGATAGACTGAACAGAGTCATAATGTATATAGTAAATATGAATGCATTTGTCTTGGAAAAACTCAGAATTAACTGATTTTCTGATTATTACATACCCATCTATGAGTTTGACAATTATATTTTAAGATATAAAATTATTTTTTTAATTATCTTGAAGCCTTTTTAAAACATATGCAAGATAAATTTCTATGTTACTAGAAACTTCAACTATTAATTCAAGGCTATTAATAATTTATCTGCTAATAATTGCATTTGTAGTTATTCTGTTGTTGCCTAATAACCTTTAATATTAGCAGTGAATCTCCTCCCCATAGTTAAAGTCATAGACCTTTGTTCTTATGCGTGAAATATTCCACCTCAGTTTTACAGAAATGATGGTAAAGGAAGTGATTTTTAAATATTTTAAGGCATACAAATATGAAGTATTTCAAGGTTCACAGGTTTATCAGAAATTGATATTTGGTCTATTGCAAATATCTACAGCATGGCTATAATCTTAGATATGTCTAGCTTTTATTTGGTTTGTTTTTAAACAGTATTGATTTTTTTAGTTGACAAGTCATTGAACTTTTTGAGATTCATGGCCCCCAACATTGAAACTATGACTTGACTTCAGTACATAGAACCACACAGGGATTTTAGACATTATTATTATTATTAATTATTATTATTTCAAAATAGCAATTAGAGCCAATTTATATCTGTTGTACACCATCCATCATGCTTAATACATTATAACTCCATGCACCTTTTAATTTAAATTTGTTTTACTTTACTCATTACCTATCTTAATGCAATTACCCAACAGTCTGGGCTGTAGACCCCTTTAATGCTGTTCAAAACTATTTGACCAGAAACAAAGCTGTTTCACAGAAACAGATATTCAAAGGATATGGATTAGCTTATAGAGCAATTTCCAAATAATAGATTCAAAAATTACTTTGGGTAAGAAATATTTCTTGGAAAAATGGAATCTTCCTAGGTGGGTACTATGAAGAACTCTATAGTTGTTGGTCACAGTGCCTTAGAATCCCACTACTTGGGTGATGGAGGCAGGGAATCAAGAATTCAAGTTTATCCTCAGCTATGAAACAAGTTTCAGGCCAGCCTGGGCTACATAGCAATACAAAGTCAAACCAAACCACTAAACAAGCCAAACATAAAGAAGTTTTATATTCATTCTAACATTTATAATTCTGATATATTTTATGTTATTGAAAATGTGTCAGACTAATGAAGGAGAAAAGTCACAATTCAATTTTATAATTTTTCTTCCTTCTTTGAAGATGAAAACCAGTCACAGGTAGAGATGAGATAGCAGATGACTATAAAAATGATAGAAGGTTGTAGATCAGCTGACGTTTAGAAACAAAGTCACTGCCATGTTTCATCAAACGTTCAGACTCAGTGCCAAGGGTTTTCATTATACACAGGGTATGAAGTACTTTATAAATCACCATTTCTGCTGACATTCAATTACATTCAGCCTTATTAATATCAAGTGCAAGTGTTGTGAGGTGTCTACTGGCAATAAAACTACTCTTTTCATTTAAATAGCTTGGCTTTCACACATGGACCCGGTTCATATAACACTTTTACACACCTACCATTCAGATATCAATTATCTTGAAATGTTTGTAACTTAAGACTAATTAACTTTAGAAGCTTAAACACAAACACTTGCCCATATATTCAGGAATTGATGACAATGTGAAATCTCACCCTGTATAAATCAAAAGTCCCTACACATCTCTTTCCATAGCATTGCTGCTATTTTGACACAATATATATATATATTTATTTTAAGAGGGAATCTGGTATATTTGAAAAATAGTTTGGAAGCTCCTGGGAGACCAAACACCTGTCCTCATTCTTGTCGTTCAACAGTAATAACCCCGTGTAGAAGCACGTATGTGGGAACAATGAGATCCAACACTGCTCCATTCTCTCACACTTCCAGGTCGGTCAAGTGGGCTCATCTTCTCTCCGCTTTATAGATTCTTTCCCGATTGAATTTTTATGCGTCAGAGTTTTGAAACACCATCCATAAAAAATCAGCTCCCAGAACTATCCCCTATGAGTTTTGATTAAATCTCTATGAAGACGCTCCAATGTGATAGAACCATTGTTGTTTTTATTACTCTGGTAATTTTAATGTGCTCTCGGGTTTGAGAAACCCCCTGGGATCATCATTTTGGAATATGAAAATGTAAAATTTGTAATTTTACAAATGGTGGAAAATAGAAGCCATATCTTTGGCGATGTACTTGAGGCCACCACAAATTTTATGGACATTTATAAGTCACACAACATTGTGAGTTCTATGTACTTATTTATCTTGTGAAAAAATGTACGCATGTGCATACATACAGACACATACAAGGAAATTTTTTCCATCTCACATTTACACAGGAATAGATATTTTATTTTAAGTGGATTTCAACTAATCTGTTCAAAACAAAAGTGCTTCAAAACTTGAAACTGTTTTCTCAGGTTTGTTAACACCTTGGAAAAGAAATAGTCATAAAAGGCCACAAGGCGGCGCTAATGATTTGCGAATGTAAATAGTGCCCTACAGATTTTTTTTTTAAAGTAATTGCCAATTACATATCATTTGCTCTCAGCATTTTTTCCCTCAGAAATAAATGTTATGATTTGTACTAGAAAAAAGCCACAAAATGTTCTCCATGTTGCATAGATCATTTTTGCATGCCTGCAATATAATAAGGTGCTCTGTTTAAAATATTTTTCTATAAACAAATCATGTAACTTTTTCAGTTTAAATGCTTGCTATTGTTATAAAAAAGATTTGATCACTAAATTTTGATAGGACAAATGAAAATATTTCTAAGGCATAATTTAAAAAGTAGTTGTGATGCCCAATTTAGTTTCTCTAAAATGTTACATTTTTATC
>PVHP010011973.1:0-16362 GCA_004024765.1 Zapus hudsonius
TCATAGCCTTTCAATCAACAAAAGATAAACCAGTGTGACAGAAACCAACGAATCTCGACACAAAAACCCCTAAGCTCACAACACCATAGCAGCCTCAATACTCACCCACCACGACTCAGGGAACTGAGTGGAAGAGGGGGCGGAAAGATTGTGAGAGCTGTGGTGGGGGAGAATAGCAGAGACTTGGCAACCCTCAGTAACTACACACTTGGGACATGAGAGCCCGGCTGAAGAATGAGCTATCCATGGTCCCCTACCACAAAGACTGATACAGACGGCCCATGGAGGAGGATATCCAGCTGACTGGGGATGGGGAAGGGGGGCAACGGGGAATTGGGGATAACAACTCATGGTTGGCCCACCAAACAATGTAACTCATTATGAACAATAAAGAAAAAAAATCTAATCTATCCAATAAGGAAATTGATTTAATCAGAACACCCTATTCCATAAAAGATTAGATTGAGCATGTTTGTTTTTTTCCCCAAGATGAAAGGATGCCCAGAAGCTTGGTTAATTTTTTTCACTTTTATCCAATTTAGCACCTCTTTCAAGTTAGGTTTGAAACTGAAAGTATTTCCATTTCTGTAACATAATCTACTGTAACGGTGCGATGATGCTATTTTTATTAAAACACAATGCTTCTTGTGAAAAAAAAGACACTATGAATTAATTTTGTGCATGGTGAGATATGGGTGTGTTTTCCTTATTCTAAAGATGGATAGATGCCCAGTTTTGCCAGCACCATTTGTTGAATAGGCTGTTTTTTCTCCAGTATACATTTTCACATCTCCAGTATACATTTTCACAAAAATTAGATAGCCATGGCTGTGTGAATTTATTTCTGGGGCCTATCTTCTGTTTCATTGATCTACATGTCTCTTTTTATTCATGTATCATGCTGTCTTTGTCAGTATGGCTCTGTAATATAATCCTAGGTCAGCTATTGTGATGCTGCCAGTAATATTCTTTCTGCTAAAGACTGCTTTGTATATTCATGGTTGTTTTTCCATATGAATTTTTAGCTTGTTTTTAAAAATATTTTTATTTATTTAAGAGAGAGTGAGAGAGAAAAAGAGGCAGATAGAGAGCAAATGGGTGCTCTAGGGCCTCCAGCCACTGCAAACAAACTCCAGACACATGCACCACCTTGTGCATCTGGCTTTACGTGGGTATTGGGGAATCAAACTCAGGTCCTTCTGCTTTGCAGCAAATGCCTTAATCACTAAGCAATCTCTCCAGCTCCTAGTTGTTTTCCAGTTCTATGAAGGATGGCATTGGAATTTTGAAGGAGATTGCACTGAATCTGTAGATTCCTTTTACTATTGTATCAGTTACCTTCTCATTACTGGTACAAAACATCTGACGAGAAGCAGTTTATAGAAGGAGAGGATTCATTTTGGCTTACAGTTTCAAGGGGAAGTTTCTTCATGGCTGAGAAAGCATGGCATCAGCAGAAAGCTGGCTAACATTGTCACATATCCATAGGGAGGTAGTAGAGAGAATGAACTAGCTAGCATTGACAAGGCAGGCTGGACTATAAAACCCCAGGGTCCTCTGCAAGTGACACACCTCTTCCAGCAGGCTCCACCTACCAAAGGCTCCATCAGCTGGGAATTAAGTATAAGTATAAAACTTAATCACAAACACATGAGGCTATGGGGAACATTTTACTTTCAAACTATCACAAGTATTATAGCAATTTTCACAATATTAGAGGAAAACAACATTGGAAAAATATTTTGCCTCACAGTTTGAGGGTACAAAGTACAACACAGTGAAGAAAGCATGGTGGCAGGAGCATGACTTCAGAGTCAGGAAGCAGAGAATGTGAATGCTAGTGCTCAACTCACTTTCTCCTTTTTATTTGCTCTGGGACCCAAGCACATGTGCCTCCACATTTAGGGCAGGTCTCCCACCTCAATTAATTCAATCCAGGAAATCCCTCAAAATATTCTCACAGATTTGTCTCCAGGGTGAATCTAGACCCAATCAAATAGACAATAAAAATTACCTGTCACAGATATGAAAGACTTTTATAATGAAAACTATAGAAGACTGATCAAAGAAACTGAAGAAAATACAGAAAAAATGAAGACATCCCTCAGTGAAGCAATATTTTTAAATGTCCATATCAATACAACCCCTATCAAAAATAGAAAAATAATCTGAAAATTTGTATGAAACCATAGCAAGTAGCCAAAGCCTTGAAGAAAAAGAACGAAATAGGAGGCACTATACTGAACATTACTAAGCATCAAGGCTATAAATCAAAGAGATAGTGTCTCACCCCAGTAAGAACAACTATTACCAAAATTACAAAAGACTGAATTGGTAAGGATGTGGGAGAAAGAGAAACTTTGCAAACTGTTGACAGGAATATAAATTAGTACATTCATTACTGAAAAGAGCATAGAGGTTCCTCAAAAATTTTTAAATGGAACTACCATATGATCCAGCAAACTTGTTATGAAGCATATATTTGAAGAAAATAAAATCTGTATGTCAGAGACATCTCTGCATTCTCATGTTTATTACAACACTATTCATAATAGCCAAGCTGTGGAACCAACCTAAATGTCCCTCACCTGATTACAGGATAAAGAAAATATGGTATTTATGGCCAGGGGAATCCCATTAAACCATAAAATAATGAATTTTTTGACATTTTATATGACAAATAGAATTAAAGATAATTATTTTAAGTAAAATAAGTCAGGCACAGAAAGTTAAATGCCCCATGTTCTCATTCACATGTAGTGTGTCAACGCTAGAGAAAACTGGAATGGTATAGCAATTACCTTCTCATTGCTGAGAACAAAACACCTGACTAGAAGCAGCTTGAGGGAGGACAAGATTTATTTCAGGTTTACAGTTTTGAGAGGAAGTCTCATCATGGTGGAGGAAAGTATGACAGGCCTGAGCAAGAAGCCTAGGTCAGATTTCCACATCAGCGAGAAGGAAATAGTCTGAGTGAGCTAGCTAAACTGAACACCCAGTAGAGCTAGACTCATAAACCTCAAGGTCCACCCCAATGATACCCTGCTCCAGCAAGGCTCTACCTCCCAAAGGCTCCATCAACAGGGGATTGAGCATGAGGCTTAATCATAAACACATGAGTCTATGGGTGATATTTCACATTCAAACCAGCACAAATGGTAATTACCAGAACCTGAGGAAAGTAGTGAGAAGGAAGAGATGAGGAAGAAAGGTTACTCAAACAATACTAAATTATAGTGAAAGAGTAATATCTGGTATACAATAGAATATAGTCAATAATTATGTACTGTTGGCTCTCCTACCTTCTCCCTCCTCCCTTTCTCTTTGTCATCTATGCCCTTCCTGGCCATGCCTCCACAGTCACTGAAGACATTAGTGTTCATCTTCATCCTGGATTCCGACCTAGATATTGGTGTTGTCAGTGACCACAGGGACAGCACAGTGAGCATTGCAGCTTCTAGTTTGGAGAATTGCCTTCTAGAAAGCTTATCTCTACACCCCAGCTGCTACTTCTCTCTCTCTCTCTCTCTCTCTCTCTCTCTCTCTCTCTCTCTCTCTCTCTCTCTCTCTCTTTCCTTCTTCCTTTTCTTTTCTTTTTGATGAAGGGTCACACATTGGCCCAGACTGGCCTCAAACTCACTAGACTGACCTCAAACTCATAGCAATCCTCCTACTTCAGCTTCCCAAGGGCTGTGCTTACAGGCATGCACCACCGTGCCTGACCATGTCAGCTGCTTAAACTGTGGGTCACCAGCTCATATGAAGCCTTGCAACTGAATGTAGGGTTTGTGGAAAATTTGGCAACAGTGAAAGGTTTGTGAATGAGCAGTGACCAAAAATTAATTAAAAATCAAATGTGCAATGGATCTGAAATACTTCTTGTAGCACTTGTCCTTGTATGGTAGACTTCACTGTGGTTACGAACACACAACATGTGCACTTTGCCCTGTGCATGCCATCACAACACAATGCCAATGAATGTTGCCTAAAGCACTTGGCTCAGATTCAAGACTATTGTGCATTATGAACTGCAGTATTTTTACTGTACATACAGTTTTCTGCTCTTATAGAAACATAATGATTTAATTTCAGAAAAACAAAGACAGCATTTTCTTACTGCAATTCCTCAGCAAGTAACAAATCAGTATATATTTGGATTGTACTGTGTTTGTTAGAATATTGGACTTGAAAATTTTCTGTTTGAGTTGTTGACTTGTGTTTCATAAGAAAAAAATGATTTAATGAATTTTGGCTTGAGGTTAGGACAAAATTTCCAACAATCTCTGAAATGACATATCTCCCAACATACTTCTGTAATTTTGTACTATGTGTTGATGTGAAGCTTCATTCTGGACATTGATGATTGTAAATCAAGCTATTGATCAACTCTGAACAAGACTGAAGATGCTCTATGCCCTGAGTATTAAATAGTCAGCCAAGATTTAATTTTTATGAGAAATTACATCTATCATTAGTGTATAAACTTGATTTTTGTCTTTGATAAGTAGTAAAATTATATGTATGACAAAAATTGTTTTAAAATGAATTTCTTGGGTTAGGAAAATGGTTCAGTGGGTAAAGCACATGCCACACAAGCATGACAATCAAGAGTTCTGACCCCACAAAGCCCAGTGCAAAAAATGTCCTGTGTATTTGTAAAAGGTAGAAAGATTCTGAGTATTTTCACCATAAAGAAATGAATGGCTGGAGCTGGGCGTGGTGGCGCACACCTTTAATCCCAGCACTCAGGAGTCAGAGGTAGGAGGATCACCATGAGTTCAAGGCTACCCTGACACTACAGAATGAATTCCAGGTCATCCTGGGCTAGAAGTGAGACCCTACCTTGAAAAACAAACAAAAAAAAAGGAACCTTAGTGTTCCATTCAGCAGCACATATACTAAAATTGGAATGATGCAGAGAAGAAGATTAGCATGGCCCCTGCGTGCACAAGGATGACACCCAAACTCATGAAGCGTTCCATATTTTTCTGATCCAGACGGCCCACGGAGAAGGATATCCAGCCGACTGGGGATGGGGAAGAGAGGTATTGGGGAACTGGGGATAACATTTGCCCATTAAATAATGTAATTCATTATGGACAACGAAAAAAGAAAGAACAAGGAAAATAAATGGAAAGAAAAACTGGCCTCTGGCACAATCTATAACCCCCTATCCCATGGACTGGTCCAGTAAGCCCACTGAGGAGGACCCCCCCCAGTGGGTTGGGGGAAGGGAGGAGGGAAATGGGGGTACTATCATAACACTTGCTCATTCAATGTATCTGATTATTGACAATAAATATGAAAAACATGAAAAAAAAGAAATGAATGGCTGGGCATGGTGGCACACACCTTTAATCCCAGCACTTGGGAGGCAGAGGTAGGAGGATTGCCATGAGTTCAAGGCTACTCTGAGACTACATAGTGAATTCCAGATCAGCCTGGGCTAGAGTGAGACACTACCTCAAAAAACAAAACAAAAACAAAAAATGAATGATAAATGCTTGATGAGATAGGTATGTTTACCTAATTTAGATAGATAGATAGATAGATAGATAGATAGATAGATAGATAGATAGATAGATAGATATGATAGAGATAGAGATGGCAAGGTCATATGATTTCCCATTAATGTGTGTGACTTTTATGTTTCTATATATCAGTTAAAAGAAATTTAATTGATAAAAATGAAGTTTTATCTTTTAGACTAAATGGGTATTTCTAAATTGTGTATAATATATTCATTGCTCTCCAAGGAGTTAAAAGCCTATTGAAAGGATATCATTTTGTATGGCCTCCTGGTCTAAAATTCATAGAAAAGGGTGCATAACTAGCAGCCACTCACTTCTGCTTATATTAGTAATTGCAACCAGCAGGTTTCTTAAAATATAGTTAAAGATTGAAGAAAAGTTCTTTGAAAGACTGATACAATGTGATACAAGATGTGAATGTTTATTTTTAATACATTTTACCTGCAAAGTCAACAAGTAATCCATGCTCAATTTGACTGATAAATTTTAGAATAAACTAGTGGAATTTGTTAGGGGCACCTAGAAAATTGGGATTTCTTTTTTAAAATCTTTTTTAGCATCTAGTTCCTATAAGATATATCATTTAGAAAGTGGGACTAGTCGCCAGATGCTCTAGCACTGGGTTCTAAGAAAGAGGCTTATCTCTCAGCTCTGACAACTGGAGCCTACAGCTAAATGTATATATGCGTACTTCCTCATTTTGCTCTATCCCATCACACTGCAATGGGGGAGGCAAAGACAGAGGGAGAATGACTTCCTTCTCTATTATGGCCCAAACTATAAATAAATTCATTTTTTAATTTTTAAATATTTTTGTCACTTCTCTTAAAAGTAGACAAACATTTGAATGAAGAACCTGGACTTGGTTCAGGGAGCCAATTACAAAGTAGCCACAGTAATGTCCATTTGCAATAAATAGCAAACACATCACCTAAAGATAATAGCAATAGCTACCACTGATTGAAGAGTTTCTATTTTTCAGGCATATTACACTATAAAAATGTATCATTATATTTAAACCCTAAAATTCAAAAAGTATTGTAATGTTAACAATTTTGCATTAATGCCAAAGATGACAATTTTTGAGAGTTTAGTATCAGAAAAACTGCGTAATGTACTAAGATCCCTATTGTTAATGATATTGATAATTACTTTTGCCTCTCTGAAAATAACAAAATATGATCATTTCTTTCAAGTTACTCTTAGGTCACTGAGTATGTGGAAAATAATAATCAGGCAGAGAAATTGGAATTATACATAATAACTGGTGCTAGAATTCAAGTTTTTCTCATTTTCACCATATAATTCTAGTGATAAGAACACAAAAGACTCATAGTAAAGCTGTATAAATTTACTATTTCATAGATTTTTATAAAAATATAGCCAGGCATGGTGGTGCACACTTTAATCCCAGCACTCAGGTGGTAGAAATAGGATGTTTGCGGTAAGTTTGAGGCCAGCCTGAGACTACATAGTGAATTCCAGGTCAGCCTGGGCTAGAGTGAGACTCTACCTCAAAAATGTGTATCTAACTATTCATTAAATATTCCTATAAAAAGAATTAACATGTATAGTATAAATCTCATATACACAGATAATTTATGAAATGAAGGTCACTCATGACCCATCATCATCACATTCTCCTGTAAGACTTTTCAAAATGCTAACAGATAAAATGTATCAAGCCATGACATATATGTAAATAACTTATATAGCATGCTTAGTGTTTTGATTCAGCTGCCCCCCATAAACTTAATGTGTTCTGAATGTTTGATACCCAGCTGATGGCAGTTTTGGAATTGGAAACTTGTTGGAGGCGTGTAACATATAATTAATTGGAACCCTGTTGGAGCTGTGTTGTTGGGAGCGGGCTTATGGGGTTATAGCCAGCTTCCCCTTGCTAGTGTTTGGCACACCTTCCTGCCACTGTTTTCAGTGCTGTGAGGGAGGTGATGTCCACCCTCTGCTCATCCCATCATTTTCCCTGCCCTCAAGTCTGTAAACCAAAATAAATCCTTTTACTCCCATCAACTGCCTTTTGGTTGGGTTATTTGTTGCTAGCAATGAGAAAGCTGTCTACAGAAGCATGCCACTTCAAACCTCTGTTCGTATGACTGACCCAAAAGAACATTTAATCTTATGTTTCCTAATTCACCCTCATTATTGACATAAGCTTCAATCTCACCTCCAGTCTTGAATTCCAGAAGCCATCAATGTCAGCAGAATTATTATTTATATTTGTGTATGATGTGTGCATCATGTGCGTGAGTGTGGGTGTGTACGTGCCACTTCGTTCATGTGGAGGTATTTTCCATCTAGCTTTAAGTGGGCTCTGGAGATCAAGTTGTCACACTTGCATAGCAAGTGCCTTTACCCACTAAGAGATCTTCCTGACCCAGAATTACTTTTAACCTTTCTAGTCCTACCTTCTTGACATACCAGTCATTTGGTAGGTACATACTATAAAATGTGTGACTATCCTACTTATTCCCCAAAACTTTCATATCCTAAAGTAGAACACAGTCATCATGAATGTTGCAAAAGATTGTTCACTGAAGGAAACCTATACTAAACTAGTTAATTTCTTTGGTACATTTTAAAACTCATAAAAATGTGAGTTATGCTAAAAATTTCAGATATATTCTAGTTGTAAGAAGCAGTCAAAATTGCTATAAATCTTATTAATACATAAACCTCTTCTCTCATGGATAGTTTTTGTTTTTATACAGAGTTTGATCAATCTTTGGGTTTTTAAAAGTCTTTTATATAAACAAGTTATTTGTATAAATATTTTTTATGCAAATAACAAAATGGATCTATGAGTAGTAATGTCCACCACATTTGTATTTTTTTCTTAAATGAAAAATGCAATTTTCACAAAAGACTATCAGTAAAATAATCATGGCAGTATCTCCAAATAACGGAACTATCCCTTTACTCAGAAAAGGCAAATATTAAATGAATTAGCTGGATATCCTCTGGTAGTCAAAGCACCCTCAGAGAAAAACACATTTTCACATAAATTCATTTAGCTAACAATTATTGAGTAGCTGCTATGTGTGAGACTCTATGCTGGGTCTGTTTTCAGTGAATGACAAGGTTCTTGAATGTAGTCACTACATTTTTGTATTACATCTTGTCTCTTGACACTCCCAAATTCCACACAACAGTAAAAATCTTGGTACAGTATTCAGCATATATAAACTGCTAAATATATGCTTGGATCTTAAATTACCAAAATTAATTGAAATACCAAACTTCATCTGAGACTATTCATTTTAACTGATTCTACTACAGGGTTATCAAATAACAGGAAGTACTCAAGCACCACCAACATGATACTGCATACCTCGATGGAGATAAGAGGAATGCAGAAGGAAGTAAGCTCTTATGATATATATGGACTATATACTATAACTATTGTCTAACTGTGGGGAAAGGTGACACATTTTTTCTATTAACTGGCAACATGTAAAAATAAATAATGCATGTTAAATAAATAAACATGACATGTTGCCTTTTGAAGTCAGAGACTGTTTAAGCTGCCAAAGTACCCTAAAATAAATATTAACTGATCTTTATGGTAATATTCCCAATTTTACATTAATTTTTTATTTACATTACCTAAGCCAGAAAACACTTTCTCTGTATTTTTTCCGATCATAGGAATCGATTCCAAAACTGTAACACAGTTTATGAAGATATCCTGTCTGCAATATAAAAAAGTCAGATTTATTATTTCCTTCAAGTTCAAAAAGGAGGTAAATAGCTATTTAGTCTTAAAACATACACGCCACCGCACATTCCTGTAATCCTAGCACTTGGGAGGTAGAGGTAGGAGGCTCACCCTGAGTTCAGGACCACCCTGAGACTACATAGTGAATTCCAGGTCAACCTGGGCTAGAGTAAGACCCTACCTCGAAAAAAAAAACATAATATATTCTATACATGAAAATAACCATTGTCATCAGAAGTTCTCAATTTATATAAAAGTGAGATACGAAATATTCAAGTTGGAACTTTAGTTATTGGTGGAAAATATTAATTGATTACTAATAGAACTTCAAACCTGTTCACTTCTCCAGCAAAAGGACAGGCTAAAACCATGCTTTGATTTGAAATCCAGGAAAAGGTATCAAAGTAGGAAATATACTCAAAGAGAAAAAATTGCTATTGAGGAGGGAAAATGATTTTTTAATGTAGCTGTGTGTGTGTGTGTGTGTGTGTGTGTGTGCACATGCTTATGCACCAGAGTCTTTTACTACAGTACATGAATGCTTTTCTGGTTTTATGTGGAGAGCTGGAAAATTGAACCATGCTCAGCAAGTTCTCCAAGCAAGCACTTTTAACCACTAAGTCATCTCCCCAGCCCTAGGAAAATGATATTTTCAAAATTAGGACAACTTAAGAAAATTAGGAAAACTTTTAAAAATTCTCAATTGTGAAATACAGTCAAAGAAATATACAGTCATAGGGTTTATTTAGAGGCAATTAGCTTAACGGTCACTTTAAGAAAGAACATTTTTTTTTGCCCAAATTACTACTAAGATGAAAATAGGAACAAATATGTGAGTGGTGCCATAGTAGAATGCTCTTATGGGCTAATCAGCATCTTAGATTATGCAGCAATGCCATGTTTTGCAGAATTTTCATTTCTCAAAATATTCAAAACAGCAAAAGAGAAATGTCTTTTTAATCCTAATAATATATCTAAACATCAACTGAGAAATCACCTATCCAGAATTCAATTCTATCCATATAAAGGAATCCTTTTAAAGTTTTACCTAAGCAAAACTACAGAAGCAGACCCTCAATTAAGAATCCAAGATCTGAGGCAAGCTATTCATAAGTAATGCAATAAGCCCTATCTTTCTTCAAAAGAAGTTTTCTTTTGAATTACAGTACATTCAAGAAAGTAGAAATTCAATATGCATGCATGAGCACATAAGACCTACTGTATATTTGAATCTAAAATAAAGAATAGTCTTGTTAAACTTGCTAATGTGTGTCTGGAAGAATCCATTGGCATTTAAATGCATTCATGACACTTTAACTAAACAGTTTAACTCATTACATGCCCCAGACCTCATAGGTTCACACAGGGCCATCCCGGTTATGAAGCTATACTGCAACAATGCTGATCTCACAACTTGCTGCAGAGAGGATTACAGCTGAACTGGACCAGAGGAAAGCAAGAAATAAAACACTGATAAACATTGTTGTGAACCAAGCCTTTATTTAATTTCCTCAGTAGTTGTGTACTGCCCTCATAATCCCTGCACATACATTAAATGCCACTTCCTAGGGTGGGGACACAAATAATAAACAGAATAACAATGGTATAAAAGGCTAGAAGACGGTTCAAAACACCTACAGTAGTTTCAAATGCAATGACCAAAAATTACTTTTACTACAAATACCGCACCATTGATGCAGTCATTTATATATGCAATAACGATGATTTACTAAGCAATTCCTACCTAACCCTGGCCTATCATATAGGGCCCAAACGAAACCTATAAGAAAGTGGCAAGATAAACAAGAGACCTATCACCACAGCAAGTCAAATACCCCATGAAAGCTCAAAGGAGACAGACACCAATGATATCCAACACAACCCAAAGCAGAAGTCCAGAGACACTTAGGATCTCAACAATAAACCAGACTTAAAACTCATCCACCATGACTCAGGGAACTGAGTGGAAGAGGTGGCAGAAAGATCGTAAGAGCCATGGTGGGGGAGAATATTAAGAGACATGCACCCCCTTCAACAACACACACATGAGAAAAAAAAATGGCTACCTCCTGTGCAAATCATAACCCCCCACCCCATGGACTGATCCAGTATGCCTACTGAGGAGGGACCCCAGTGGGTTGGGAACAGGGAGAAGGGAAATTGGGGTACCACCACAAGATTTACTCATACAATGTATCTAATTATAGACAATAAAGATGTTTTTTAAAAAATTTATTTTAAAGAATTTACAACACACCAAGGCTGGGCAGATGTCTCAGTGAAAAAAGCATTTGCTGTGTAAGCTTCTGTACTTGAGTTCAGATCCCCAGAACCCATGTGTGGTGGTTTGAATTATATATCCCCCATAAACCCATGTGTTCTGAATGCTTGATCCCCAGCTGATGGCAAATTGAGAATTGGAGTCTCCTGGAGGCAGTGCATTGTTGGCGGCAGGCTTATGGGTTTTCTAGCCAGCTTCCTCTTGCAAGTGTTTGACACACTCTCCTACTGCTGTTGTCCACCTGATGTTGGCCAAGAGGTGATGTCCAGCCTCTGCTCATGCTATGTTTTCCCTGTCCTCATGAAACCACTCTCCAGTCTATAAGCCAAAATAAACCCTTTCCTCCCATGAGCTGTTTTTGGTCGGGTGCTTTGTGCCAGCAACAAGAACATAACTGCAATCCCATGTAAAAAGCTGAATGCTGTAGCTGATATCTGTAATCCCAGTGCACCCTATGGCAAGATGGAAGAGAGAGACAGGAGAATCTCCCAGAGGCTTGAAAGCCAGCTAGTCTGTCAAATGCGGTAGTGAACAAGGTGGACGACAAACACCAACATCCAAGTTTGTCCTCTGACCTTCACATGTACACCATGGCACCTGAACACAAATAGAGAAAAAGAGGGAGGGAGGGAGGGAGGGAGGGAGGGAGAGAAGGAGGGAAGGAGAGAAAGAGAGAGAGAGAGAGAGAGAGAGAGAGAGAAAAACACCTTTAATCTTCGGCTGAGTTAGAAGGATCACCATGACTTCAAGGCTAAGATGGAGTTACACAGTGAGTTCAAGGTCAGCTTGGGCTAAAGCGAGAATTCTGCCTCAAAAAGAAAGAAAGAGAGAAAGAGATAAACAAAGGTAGAGAAACGCTCATGAACAAAATGGACAAAATCCCAGTCCTCACAAAACATTTCTAATTTGATATGAAATAAAAAGATTCATAAGAGTATCTATTTAAATAAATATATTTCCATGCCCTAGACCCTGGGTTCAATCTCTAGCAATGAAAAAGAAAATAAAGTAAAGGAAGAAGAGATGGAAAAAGGGTGGAGGAAGGAAGGAAGGAAGGAAGGAAGGAAGGAAGGAAGGAAGGAAGGAAGGAAGGAAGGAAGGAAGGAAGGAAGGGCGTTTTTAGCCCTACATGGGGTGCTAATATTTGTGAACTAAAGTTTCCAGGGGATTAAAAAAAACACACACCTATGAATTTACAATGATAATTTACTAATTAATTAGAACTTTGTGACTGTGGGAAGTTAGAATGTTACAGACTGAGAGCCAAAATTATCTTGAACCGATGTTAGTCCCCTTAGTAGCTACTTATCACCCACCTCTGTATACTACCTAACATCTTTTATTGTGTGTGTGTGTGTGTGTGCGTGTGTGTGTAATGTGGTGTGTGGTGTGTACACAAGTATGTGCCCATGTGGGACCTCATGGGCTTGCCTGCAGAGGGGTGTGCTCACTTGTAGTGGCTAGAACAAAACATAGGGACGGCTCCATCACTCTTCTACCCATTCTTATTTGAGCTGGATTCTTAGTTATCATAGAGCTTGCCATTATTTTATGAGCTCTGGCAAGTCTTGGGTCTCTGTAGCCTTATGGGACTAGGGTTGCAGACATGTGTGGTCATGCCCAGTTGTTTATGTGGTCTAAGGATCAACTCAAACAGCTTCTCAGGCCTCCTCAGGCACTCTTGCATGCACAGGAAGTGCTGAGTCATCTCTCCATCCCTGATCATCCCTATTGACTATCAGGTAAAACCTTTGGACTGTATTAACTTAACAAATCACTAGCTTCCACCAACTCAAAGCCTAGAAATATCATCAGATAGCATCTGCAACCTGCAAAAGAGATTTTCCCGCTTTGCTGTAATCTGCATCCCTAATGTCCCCACCAATTTATCTGGTAAATGCTGTTATGATTTTCTTTTGTCCAATCACTACACATAGTCTATTTATCTGCTTCCACGATGGTGCATGTAATTCAGAGCAAGCTAATTCCATTTTCCTGGGCCATGGTCACTCATATTTGACTGAGAATAATCTATGTCATATTCCTTTTGGAGTGAGATCTGTGTTTTGAATCAACACATAGCCGCACCTTTCCTTGAAGAGCTTTTGACAGCTAATGATCATTGGTGGAGGGTAAGACATTTTCTTCAGTGATGTAGCCATGGTAAATTGCCCATGCTCCAGTAAATCCCCCCCAGCCCATGTTTATGCAAGCAATGCAAAATAAACTCAATCACAAAAGATACATGAAAATAGATGGGGATAGAAGGAGTAAGAAAAGGACAAGAGAAGTCTTTGGAAATAAACTATGGTATATCCAGATAATGCAATATTATTTTCATTTTGTTTGTGGTTATTGGGATTGAACCTGGGGCCTCATGAATGCTAGGCATTCTATCACTGTGCTATATCCTCAGCATTATGATAATGGAGTATTATGGAATGCTAAAAATTAGCAATAAAGCTATGATACGTGGAAGGAAACTTAAATACCTATTACCAAGTGATAGAAACCTATCTAAAAGGCTATCTACTGTGTGATTCCAATTACATGACATTACAAAAAGATATAAATATAATAATACAAGGGCTGTAGAGAAGAAAAGGATGAATACATAAATGAAAATGTATTTGGCCCAATGCCAGAACTGGGTCAAGCCCACCTCACAGTAAACTGTTGGATAAGGAGTTTCATGAGGCCCCCCAAAACAATTCAGGCCATTGCCAAAGCACTTGGTTACCCACCAGATCTACATGGTAAGACACTATTGTTGTAGACTCCACACACTATGGTCACAAGACATCAAAATATTATTCTGGAACTTAGATGGAAACCAGTTCCCTTGTAGTGCTAGAAATTGCTATGTGAGGTGCTGGGGATAATGGTTACCAACAACATGAACAAGCAAGGAATCCTGAAAGCTACAAAATCAACCAGCTGGGCAAGATGTACACATCTGTGCGATAGTGACACATAGGTTATAGGTATAATCAACCACTCTCTGATTGGATATGAGGCCCACTAAGTGGAAAAGAATTCATACACGGTACTGAGAACTGAGTCAGAAGCCTATGGCTTAAAAAGACAAAAACCCTATAAGGAAGTTCCCACTGTTCTCTGGCTAAAAAGATAGGTAATACCCAACAAAAACTCTTCTTAATTTTATGCTTATCCCCTTGGATTCATGCTGCTCACTCTGGGTCCAAGAATCTGCTTTTTGCAGATGACCACAAATAACTGGGGAGACGCAAGACCCATCAGTGTGACAAGAAAAGAAAGCCAGCTGCCTAGCATATCTTCCAGGGCTTCCAGGGCTCGGCTCAGGAGATGTTACACAGAAAGTGGTGGGTTAAATATGAGTGCTATTCTCATGGCTGGCCTGAGAACCTCCTCTAGGGAAATGGCAGTAGATGCTGAGGAAACTCAAAACTCATCAAAACAGAAAATCAAACTCTGCTAAGAGTTTAACTCAAAAGGATGCCCTCAAAGGCTCGGGGAGCATTGCAGAAGAAGGGATAGAAAGATTGTAAGAGCCACAGGGTGGAAAGGAATATCCTGAGCATTGTCCCTCCCACAGAGACTGACTGTTGCACTCATGACCCCACAGTGAACACTGACAACCCCACTGAGGAGAGCCCTCAGGGGAATGGGGGCAGGGGAGATGGAACATAAGAGTATAATCAGATAGGAATATGACCAATATGCAATATAATTAAAAATAAATAAATAAATTCAAACTGGATTTGGAAGTATACTCTGTTTGAAACTATAATGTTATTATATAATTGTGCAGTCCCATAGAATGTGTAGCATAAAGAGTGAATTTTAATGTAAGCTATGGCCTTTGAGTAATAATGATGTGTCAATAAGTTTATCAATTATAACAATGGTATTGAAGGAGGCATAATCTTAGTTAGGTTCAGGGGATACATGGGAACTCTCTACCCACCTTGAAACTAAAACTCCTTGAAAAACTCTTATTTTAAAAACTCAACAGAGGCTTGGGAGATGGCTCAGTTGAAGGCACTTGCTGGGAAAGCCTGCTGGCTTGCATTTGATTATCCAGTACCCATGTAAAGACAGAAACACAAAATGGCACCTGAGTTTGTTTGTAGCAGCAAGAAGCCCTGGCACACCCATAATCCCCCAACACATTCTCTCTCTCTCTCTCTCTCTCTCTCTCTCTCTCTCTCTCTCTCTCTCTCTCTCTAATAAATAAATTTTTAAAATATTAAAAATAATATAAGCAGCATAGATAGATAGATAGATAGATAGATAGATAGATAGATAGATAGATAGATAGATGATAGATAGATAGCAAGTACTTATGGGATCTGAAATAAAAGCCTAAATTCTATGTCACTTGAGACCTAAAATGAGAGAAGATATTATGCTGCTAAGAACATACTTTAAACAATAATATTAAGAAATAATGAGCTGGGACAGGGGACTTGAGAAATGACTCTGGATAAAATGCTTGCTTCTTAAGCCTGAGTACCTGAGTTTGACCCCCAGACCCCACGTAAAGAGCCTGAAGCTATGGCAGGCTTCTGTAACCCCAACACACTGACCCTGATATGGGAAGCAGAGACAGAAGAATTTCCTAGAAGCTTGAAAGCTTGAGAACCAGCTACTCTTGAGAACACAGCAGTTACAACAACAACTGCAAAAAAAAGAGGGAGGGAGGGAGAGAGAGGAGGGAGGGAGAGAGAGAAAGAGAGAGAGAGAGAGAGAGAGAGAGAGAGAGAGAGAGAGAGAGCTTGCATCAAATGAGATGAAAGGTGAAAACTGACGCCCAAAAGTTGTCCTCTGTC
>PVHP010011973.1:24784-44211 GCA_004024765.1 Zapus hudsonius
AAAACTATTCTGAGAAAAAAAAAAAAAAAAAACTACGCAGGAGGTATCACCATACCTGACTTTAAAACATACTAAAAAGCCTTAGTAACTAAAACCGCATGGTATTGGCAGAAAAACGGATAGTCTGACCAGTGGAACAGAATTGATGACCCAGCCTTTAATGCAAGTAACTTCAGCTTCTTAGTCTTCGACAAGGGTGCCAACAATGTATGCTGGGCCAAAGATAGCATCTTCAACAAATGGTGCTGGACAAATTGGATAAACACGTGTAAAAAAATGAAAATAGACCCACTCCTTTCACCATGCACACAGATCAACTCCAAATGGATCAGAGACTTCAATATTAACCGTACAACCCTAAACACCCTAGAAGAAAAAGAAGGAGGAACCCTACAGGAGATAGGAGTAGGGAATAAGTTCCTCAGCAAATCACAGATAGCCCAGGAAGTGCAACAGTCACTTAAGCAATGGGACCTGATCAGGCTCAGAAGCTTCTGTACAGACAAAAACACCATTCTCAGAGTCAATAGACCCCCTTCAAACTGGGAGATGATTTTTTTCCAGCTACAACTCAGACAGAGGCATAATTTCTGGAACCTACAGAGAACTCAAAAAAATTAATAACAAAAACCCAAAATGCCCCCTCACAAAATGGGGCACTGATCTCAACAGAGAATTCACAGAGGAGGAAACACAAATGGCCCTTTCACACCTGAGACAGTGTTCAGAATACTTAAGCATCAGGGAAATGCAAATCAAAACCACAATGAGATACCATCTTACCCCTGTCAGAATGGTAATCATAAAGAAAACCATCAACAGTTGTTGCTGGCGAGGATGCAGGGAGAAAAAGGAACCCTCACTCACTGCTGGTGGGATTGCAAACTTGTTCAACCGCTATGGAAAGCAGTGTGGAGACTCTTGAACAAAATGGACACAGAACTACCAAGGGACCCAGCTATCCCCCTACTAGGCATCTATCCACAAGATGTCACATCTCGACGCAGAAACATTTATACAACTATTATTATACCAGCTCAATTCATAATAGCCAAGAATTGGAATCAACCCAAATGCCCATCCATGGAGGAATGGACAGCGAAACTGTGGTATATATACACGATGGAATTTTACTCAGCTGAAAGGAAAATGACATATCGAAATTTAGGAAAAAATGGACTCACTTTGAGCAGATCTTACTAAGCGAACACTCAAAAGAACAGAGAATCGAACACCGCATTATTTTCCCTCATATGCAGCCCTTAACCAGGATAACCGTAAACTCTACGCAGACTAGTAGAAAGAAGTGATAGGTTATGAATGAGGGGGAGGGGAATGGCTTAAGCATGAGGCTAAACCAAAATAGGTTCAAAACCATAAAATCCTCATGAGCATACTGTAACCTATTGATCAAGTAGTGGGCGTCGACTGGCAAGCGGGGCCATGAGTAGTAGGGGAGAGTCTAAGCCTGTGAATAATCGATCAGTCTGACAACCCCGGGTCTAGGCCACTGGTTCCTTCCCTCATTGAGCTGCTGACCAAAGTGACCCATGCAGTTCCAAAATCAAGACAGAATTCTGTCAAGCTCTTGAGTGATCTCCCCAAGCCTGAGGCAAAACTCTGTTGCTGAAGAAACCACAGAATGCCATCAATCAGCATCGAGAGACCCTTCAAGGTCCGGAATGGTAATCAGCCCCCAGGTGGTAATTAGTGTAGTGTTGGAAGGCACTGCACAAGCTGCCAGGGGAAGCTGATCAATGACAGCTGGAGTAAACAGAGACCACTGGCATGAAACACAGACTGTGGCCATGAGTAGGCTAACCACACCTCCTACTGGGAGGGAACAGTGAACCAAGAAAGGAGCACTAGTGCAATGGAGAAGACTGGGCCTGGGGATTCAGGGCGATATGCACCAGATCCTGGACCCTTGGGCTCCCAAGAAAAGATGCACTATGGAACCAATTGACAGGGAGGCTACTAAAAATAGAATCTAAGTAATCCAGAATTGAGTATATTTGTTAACCTATACTGATCTCACTCTCTGAGGAAGATTGTGTTTTTATTTTTCAGGATGCAGCGAGAGAGTTGTGGCCCATCTAACTCTACCAACCGACCATAGACCGATAGCTGAGATTCTTGCAAGAGATTGGCCATTATAGTCATACCATGGAGGATCCATATGGAGCCCCGCAGAGAATGAAGGGATGAACAAGGGACCCATAGACACAGCCATTCAATCAACACAGGATAAGCCACCAAGCCATAAACCAACAATTTTTGATACAAACACCCCTAAGCTCACAACATTAAAGCAGCCTTAATAACCACCCACCATGACTCAGGGAGCTGAGCAGAAGAGGGGGCGGAAAGATTGTGAGAGCCGTGGTGGGGGAGACTATCCAGAGACATGATACCCCTCAGAAACAACACACTTGGGCCAGGAGAACCAGGCTGAATACTAGGCTATCCATGGTCCCCTGCCACAAGGACTGACCGAGACAGCCCATGGAGGAGGATATCCATCTTATTGAGGGTGGGGAGGGGGGACAATGGGGAATTGGGGAGATCAACTCATTGTAAAAAATAATAAAAAAAATAATGATAAGTATGTTTAAATAAATCAAAGAGTATACAACTAAACTGCTGAAATAAATACAAGAGAACTCAAATATAAATGGAATAATAAGTCAATACAAGATATCAAACTGAACTAAGTAAGGAGAAATAATGAAAAAAATCAATCTGACATACTTAAAATGAAAAGGTCACCATGCCTGGTGACACACAGCTTTAATCCCAGAAACTCAAGAATCAGAGGTAGGAGGACCACTGTGAGTTTGAGGCCAGACTGGGACTAGAGTAAGTTATAGGTCGGCCTGAGTTAGAGTGAGAGCCTGCCTTGAAAAAAAAAATCAGTAAGTCACCAAAATATATCTGTGGAAAGCTTCACAAATAAAGTAGATGAAATAAATGAAAGAATATCAGGGCTTGAAAAGGTGGACATTCAGACAATGACAGAAAAATTAAGAAGAAAGTAGAAATTGAGCATGTGAGATTTATGGAACATTATTAAAAGACCAAATCTATGAATCATGGGCATAGAGGAAAAATTTCATATTAAAGGTATAGAGTGCCTTCAGTGATGGTTTAGTAGTTAAGATGCTTTCCTACAAAACCATATAGCCCAGGTTCAATTCTCCAGAACCCACATGAAGCCAGATGCACAAAGTAGAGCATGTATCTGGAGTTCATTCACAGTGGCTAGAGGCCCTGGTGTGCCCCCCTCTACTTCCTGTCTCTCTCCTTACAAATTAACCGATAAATAAAATGTAATAAAATAGCAGGCGTTGTGGCACATACCTTTAAAAAAAAGTATAGAAAACTCAAAGGACTCCAAGTCAATATTTCAGTGATACTTGCACATCAAAGTTTATTGCAACACTATTTACAATATCTAAGTTATAGAACCAACCTAGGTATTTATCAACAGAAGAATTGATTTAAAAAATGTAATATATTTATATGTATATATATATATATATACAATGGAAGTTTTTCATAAGAAATGTTGTTTGCAAGAAAATAAATGAAACTAAAGATAATATTAAATGGATCTTGATATTAAGTAAATCACAGAAAAACAAAATTCCTGCATACAGCTTTTTGCTTTCTTAATTTATCTTTTTTCATTCTTTCCCCCTCTTAATTTATCTTTTTCCATTCTCTTCCCCCCAGTAAATAATTATGTTGCCTGGGGCTGGAGAGATGGCTCAGCGGTTAAGGCACTTGCCTCCAGTGCCTAAGGCCCGGGTTCAATTCCCCAGTACCCACATATGCCAGACCCACAAGGTGGTGGCACTGGTGCTTTCTACCTCTCTCTCTCTGTATTTCTCTGCTTGAAAATAAATAAATACGATATTTTAAAAAATAATAAGAATAATTAGGTTGCCTGATATGTGCCAGACATTTTTCTTGGCCTTAAAATATGTTTTTAATTCATGTTTACAAAAAAACTTACAATAGTAAAAAAAAATCTTATCTACCTTTTGCCCAGATTCAAGTTTCCTAGTTATGATTATATAGAAAGGGACTTAATGTAGGATTGGTCTCTAGAATTTTGATGAGATCCAGTGAAGGAAGCGGGATTTGTCCTATCAAATTTTTCATACTTCCAAATTCCAGTATACTAGGGTAGTAACACATTTAACTGCATTTAAACTTGTCAGCAGAAAAATAATCTCATTTTTCTTTCACTGATTGTATAGGATGAAATATGGAGGAAATATTATCAAAATAATTTGATAATGAAAAAGCAAAAAAAAAAAAAAAGAAATAACCACATGAACTTTTCATGTGCCCTTTCTGGTAAAGAACAAAGGAATTTAAATATTTTAAAGGTCATCTAAGAAAGTGGAACTAATCTCAAATAGAATATCCCAAAAATTTCATGTAGCAGTGATTATTCTATCTGCACTTGACATAGCATATTTACAAACTCTTGAAAAATAAAAGCAGAAATCTCACTTACCATTTCAGGGAGTCTCATCAACATGTCTTTACAACGCATTACATATGTAGATGCTCTTTGGAAATTCCCGTGAGTAAATGCCTGAGAAAGGATATCAATAAATCATCAAAATTAAATGGCAAGGTAGTCATCTCTCAGTCAATTTCAGCATATTTTATTTTTTATTTATATTTATTTATTTCCATGTGTGCATGTGTGTGTGCATGTGCACGGGCGTGCGTGCGTGCGTGTGTGTGTGTGTGTGTGTGTGTGTGTGTGTGTGTGTGTGTGTGTGTGCCTGCCTGCGTTCGTGTGAGCACCAGGGCTTCATGCCACTGTAAATGAACTCCAAATGCATGTACCACTTTTGTGTCTGGCTTTACATGAGTACTGGTGAATCAAGCCCTGATCAGCTGGCTTAACAAGCAAGCACCTTTATTTATTTATTTATTTATTTATTTATTTATTTATTTATTTATTTATTTATTTGGAGAGAGGAGAAACAGGAAGAGATGATGGGCATACCAAACAAGCAAGCACCTTTATTTATTTATTTACTTATTTACTTATTTATTTATTTATTTATTTATTTATTTGGAGAGAGGAGAAACAGGAAGAGATGATGGGCATACCAAAGGCTCCTGCTGCTTCAAACAAAACTCCAGACTAATTACCCACCTTGTGCATCTGCCTTTATGTGGGTACTTGGGGAATTGAACCCAGGCCATCAGACTTTGCAAGTCAGTGCTTTTAACTATGCCCCTTAGCATATTTTAAATAGCATTTTAAAAACTCTTATTTGGGGGGCTGGAAATGTAGCTCAGTGGGAAAGGGCTTGCCTAGGATGTACAAGGTCCTAGATTCTATCCCCCAGCACCACACCAACAAAAGGTCTTGATTTGTTTTCTAATCTATTTAGCAATTCTAGTTGGTCTCGTTGAACATAACAGCCAGGTCAAAAACCACTGAAATAAGTTTTAAGAATCTTAGGTAATAATGTTAGCAGTAAGTGAATAGAAGACAGTCCCTTTTTCTAAAAATGTAAAAAGCTGTGTCCTATCTTATGCCATTATATTTGACATAATGTCATGCTTAATAGATGATTCTCTGACTTAAATAGCCACTCTATTTTCTCCACATTAGAGAAATTAAGTTTAATAGCAGTTTTCATCCTAAAACAAACTCACAATACCCTTATAGTCCAAACTGCTGTGAATATTCACTATGAAAGGCAGCTTAGTACAATCTCACATTGAAGACAGAAGAACCCCTTGACCATTTAAACTCCCCTAGAATCTATTTTCTAATCTAGAACATGAAGAGACTGTACTAGCTACATGTAACAACAGAGCACACAGCTATAGGCCAATTCTATAACAATGGTTCTGCATCTTTTTGGTCTCAGAAGCACTATAATTTAAAAATTACTCAGGAATTAAATATATTTTGTTCATCTATAAGTATTATTTTGTGGCCACATTGAAAAAAGTCTCCTTTCTGCTTTTCACTATTACTTGATTAATTAGCTTATTGAGGTTAGAGAAGTTAAAGAATCCCATTCTTTTTTAATCAATGCTCTCACTTTAACTATAAACAATGAAATTGAAACTTAAACTTGCACTGTAAGTCAGCCAGACAATTAATGAGGACTTGCATTTGGTTTTTAGCAACTCTGGCCCTATAGCTACAAGAGTAAAGAGCCTCTCTGGGGTCACACTTAGAAGCCCTTAGAATGCTAATATATACCTGGAGCTGAGAAACTGCATCTCAGAGATCATACTTTTCCTTTTTTTTTTTATACAAAGATGTGAGAAGTAACCAGCCAGCATGATTGTAGTTCTTAGTTTTCTAGAAATACTCAAAAGTTTATGTATAGAGTCACGGAATTCCTTGAGTCAGGAGTAACAAAAGTATTTATCTTGAACAGATCTTTAAACTATGCACACCATGGATTATTGGTGTTTTCTATACTATCAAGAAAATGTTTAGCAATTTTAGGTGTAGTCAAATTAGAAGCTGACTCCAGATACTACCAAACCTATTAGAGAAATTCATCCTTACAAATTCTGTATTTTAAGACCCAGTCTTGGAGGCTGGGGGGATGGCTCAGTGGAAACTAGGGAGATGGCACAGCATTAAAGATACTTGCTTGCAAAGTCTGCTGGGCAGAGTTTAAACCAAACCCACAAAGTGGCACAGACATCTAGAGTTCATTTGTAGGGGCTGGAGAGATGGCTCAGCAGTTAAAGGCACTTGCTTGTAGTTCATGTGCAGTGGCAAGAGGCCCTGGCATGCCCATTCTGTCCCTCTGTCTCTGTCTCTGTCTCTCTCTTTCTGTCTCTCTCTCTCTCTCAAAGAAATAAAATAATTTAAAGCACAAGTCTTAGTAACAAAATCTGTATTAAGCATGGCTCTCTAGAGGAACAGAATCAATAGCATGTGATATATTATAAAAGGAGATTTGTTAGATTAGCTAACAAGGGCTGAGTACTTCAGTAATGGCCGCCTGTGTGACACAAAGGCAACAAACCCTGCTGAATCCAAGAAGCTAAATGCTTTAACAGTCCCAATCTGGTGCTGAAAACTTATAAGATCCTTGGAGTGTTGTTGGTATTGAGAACACCCTGGCAAATTGAAGAATCTGGAGTCTAATGTGAGAAGGGGGACCTCAGCAGCAGCAAGAGCAGGAAAATAAGGCAGGCACATGCATGCTGTGCTGCTTCCTACTTAGACCTCTTTTTATCTGGGCCACCCATTTGAAGGTGCTACCCACTTTGAGAGCAGGTCTTCCTTACTCTGTCAATCCTCTCTGGGAACATCCTCACAGAAAGGTCCAGATGTAATTCTCAATCCAATCAAAGTGACAGTGAAGAACAATCATCACTCCTGGAAAAAATGCTCTGTTCACAGAAGATGCTCATTGCACATTGAATAACTTAATAAATAATAAAGCAATTATCTAACTGGTTTGATATTATGTGCCTAGAAAATGGTAAAGCCTATATAATTTCTAAGAAATCTCTCAGAAACTCTATTTAGACACAGAAACACTGTTAACAATGTTGTCTGCCAAGTAGTTATCAAAAAATTCATAGGCCCAAATGAAGAGAATGCCATAGAGGAAATCAATCTATAGTAAACAGAATTAGCCTCACTTGGACTTGATGGCTTAAGCCTGTAATCCTATCTACTTAGGAGGCTGAAGCAGGAGGATTGTAAATTCAGGGCTTGCTTGGGCTCCAGAGTGAGTTCAAGGACATCCTGGGTAAAATAAGACCCTGTCTCAATATTTAAAACAATAAATTATAGGGGACTGAGAAGATGGCTCATAGGTTTAAAGGTGCTTTCTTACAATGCCTGCTGGCCCAGGTTCAATTCCCATGCCACCCACATAAGCCAGATGTGAAAAAATGGCACAAGTGTCTGGTGTTAATTTGCAGCAGCAAGAGGCCCTACTACAATTGCATGTGTGTGCCCCCCCCCACAGAAACAAACCAATGTACACGCATTCACACAAATTAATTAATTAATTTTTTAAAGTTTTGGGATAGAGCTTATTGGTAAACTGCATACCCAATGCTAAGCATGCACAAGGACCTAGGTTCAATTTTCAGTACTGAAAAAAGAAATAGTCATCACTCCAACTTTTAAAGGTGTCATCACCAATCAGAATTAAGAAGTACATAGTTCTCATTACTGCTTATAAATATCACAAAAACATTCAGCTGGCTAAAGAAGATGCCATTTTGAAATCAACATCTATAATACTGAAGAAATGTTACAAAACTTTGTAATCATAGAATCTTAGCATTAAGAAATAATAATAATCTAACTTCCAACTTAATCAATGAAACCTTTCTACCACACATAATTCTTAGGATGCTCATACCTTTACTTACTGTCTTCCAGTGATAACAATCTTTTGATCTTTCAACAAAACTGTTTTATTATAGGATTACTATCATTAACAAAAGTTTACTCTTTACATTGAGCTAAAAATTTTCTTCATGTAAGTTTTATCCATTGATTTTCATTCTATCCTTTGGAGTTTAATTCCTCTTTAATATTATAGTTCTTAAAATATTTAGATAAGGAGCTGGGCATGGTGATACACACATTTAGTCCCAACACTCGGGAGGCAGAGGTAGGAGGTTTGCCATGAGTTCAAGGCCAGCCTAAGACTACATAGTAAATTCCAGTTCCAGTAGAGCAAGACCCTACCTCAACACTCACAAAAAAATTTTGAGAAGGTCTGGAGAAAAGACTCAGAGGTTATAGGTGCTTGCTTACAAAGCTGATGGCCCACATTTGATTCCAGGGTACCCACATAAGACAGATGCACAAAGTGGCACATGCATCTGGAGTTCATTTGCAGTTCCCAGAGGCCCTGGTGTCCATTCTCACAATCTGTCTCTCTTCTCTCTATCTCTATTTGCAAATAAATAAATACGTAAATAAATAAATAATATTAAAAAGAGACTCACGGTGATGAGTGTTTGAGATATAAGTTGCTGCCGTAAATAAATTTCAGATGTTGAATGAAATAGTTGAAAATAATATTTAGCTATTATCTTTCTTTTTATTCTCATCTACCACACCACAGATTCCAATCACCATTAGTAATATCACCTTCAGATATATGGCAAAAATTGATAAGGGCAAATATACCATCCTATAAAAGCACAGGGACATCTGACTTCTTTGTTTTTGTTTGTTTGTTTTTTTCAAGAAGGGTCTCACTCTAGCCTAGGTTGACCTGGAATTTACTATGTAGTCTCAGGGTGGCCTTGAACTCACAGCCATCCTCCTACCTCTGCCTCTTGAGTGCTGGGATTAAAGATGTGCACCACCATGCCCAGCTCAGACACATCTGACTTCTATTATATTATATTTAATCTCTCTTGCATTTACAAAATGCCCTCTTATCGGACCACAGTACTTAAGATACTTACTGACTCTGCTTGAAAAGAAAGCACTTGGAAGACACCCCTTTCCACAATAACCTTCTGCATGTACAAGTTGCTTTCAGTGTTGCAAGCTTGTGTTAATCTGGCATACAATTTCTCCAAACTCTGTAAAATTAAACAATATAATGCAATAATAAGAATTACCACGGGATGTTACTAATGATTCCCACTGCTAACAATGGTAACTTACAGCCATGGAAGCTTGAAAAAATTCATCAGCAAGCACAGCATTTCCAATATCTAGCCATTTTTTTCCCGTTTTCATATTCATCTAGAAGAGAGAAGTTTAAAAAGAATTTTAAAACTTCATATTTTTTCCAAAACTTGCAGGAGAATATTAGGAAAAATAATTAATCTTCATAATAAGTCACATATTGTACCAAAATTCAGCATTTATTAAACTTCCATGTTCTCTTTTATATTCCAATTTGAAAGAAGTAGTTTTAAAAGCAAAAATAACAAAATATAATGCTTTTTGAAAGCACATCTTCTGAGAAAATATTAAAAGAAACCATCAGAATAATTTATAGAGAAGGAAAAAAATTCTGAAAACTTAATGTTTCACATTACTGAAAAAAGTTACATGATAAGCATTGGACAATGAATCAGCATATCTTGGCTCTGGTTTTTAATTGTGGTGGACTGAATGTAAAATGACCTTCATATCAATAAGAAAGTAACAGATACAGATAATTGGTACTGAGAAATGGAGCTGTTGCTGTGATAAACCTAACCATTTGGTGCTAACTAGCTTGAGAGAGGAATGGAGAAAGATTTGCAACTTTGAACTAGTGAAGCCTTACAGTATTATAAGCAGAGTTTAATAGGTCATTCTGGTGGGACTTTGAAGGACCAGAAAGCCAACAGTAATGTGGACTATGTAGGCTTGATTCATGAGGTTACAGAAGGGAAAAACGATTTTATTACGAATTGGGCTAGAGGCAGTTCATGTTATATTCTAGCAAAGAATCTGGCTACATTCTGCCTGTGTCCTGAGAACTTGAGCAAAGTTGAGTTTAAACTTAAAATACTAATGTGCTTGACAGAGGAAATTTCATAGCAGAAAAAACATTGAATCTGTGACACATGTTCTTTTTGCCACCCTGATTCATATCTATAGTAAGAGAGGAAAATATAGAGTAGAACGATACCTAGTTTAACATAGAAAGAAATGTAACCAAATTTCTTTCTATGTCAAACACAGAGATATAACTGCTTCAACTGTAATTGTCAAAAAGACCACCACCATTAAGAATATGTCAACAGCTCTGGAGTAAAACAACAAGAAAAATGTCCTTAAAGCAAGGCCTAACACATTGAATCTAATAAGAATATGAATTCTTTTGAAAGGAAAAGACCTGGAAAAAAGATTCTTAAAGGAAGTCTCTTTGTTCCTCAATGTCAGCATACAGAGGCTGCTACATGTGGTTCAAGGACAGTGCTCATGTCCATCTGACATCAGAACTTGGCAGTATTGCCCACATGGTACTGGTTTTGGAAGAATGAAAAACACAAAATGTAGTAGTATGGCACCAAGTTTCCAGAGATCTGCTGATACTAAGCAATGTGAGACAGAGTTGAAGTCCCTGCAAGGAGGCCCACTGAGGCAACTGCATGGAACTGTGAAGGTGAATCCTAAGTTATGATAGAGACCTTATGATTTTAAAGATTCCAGGACTATGGGACAACCACCAAAGAAAGCTATTGGCTTAGGGTGGATTCTGCCTAGGAAGCGAGCAGCACAGCTAGAGATGCAAAATTTCCTAAGACTTTTAGAGTGCAAAGGATGTTACCATTAGTCCCAGATAAACTGACATGGAGCTACAGGATTTGATGTTTGCCCTGCTGGGTTTTGGTCTTGTTTTGGTCCAATATTTCCTTGCTACATCCCCATTCCTCATTTTATAATGGGGATGTTTACTCTGTACATGGAAGAGTTGGAAGTATATAACTTGTGTTTTGGTTTTATAGGGCTTACTGTTGAGAGTGCCTTGAGTCTCAAATGAGACCTTGGACTTTAGACTTTTGAACAGTGTAAAGACTATACGGACTTTTTTGAGTTGGACTGATTCATTTTGTATCATGAGATGGCCAAGAGCCTATGAGGTCCTGGGTAGAATATGGTGGTTTGAATGTAAAATGATCTACATAGCCTCATGTGTTTGACTACTTAATCTCCAGCAAGGTAGCACTATTTGGAAAAATTACGGAATATTACAAGGTAGAATCTTTCTGGAAGAAGGGTGCCCAGCCCTGCTTGCAGCCCTCCCTCTATCTACTTCCTCTCTGTTGATGTGACACCAGCTTCTTGCTCCTGCCTTACTTTCACCACCATGGACTCTATCCTCTGGAGCTGTAGGCCAAAATAAATCTTTCCTTCCTTAAATTGCTTCTAGTAGGGTATTTTGTCCCAACAATTAGAAAGTTACTGATACAAGCTGGAGACATGGCTCAGTGGTTAAGGATGTTTGTTTGCAAAGCCTGATCACATAGGTTCAATTCCTGAGTATCCACATAAAGCGAAATGCCCAAAATGGCACATGCATCTGGAGTTCGTTTGCAGTGGCAGAAGGATTTGGTGTGCCCATACTCACACTCTGTATCTGCCTCTTTATGACACTCTCTCAAATAAAAAAAGAAATTAACTGGTACAAATTCTACCTTTAATAAAGTTTTTAACAATGCAACAATTAAATTAATATTAATTTAATTAATATTATTTCAAATATTAATAGCCTTCCTTTACATACAAGGCACACTGAAAATGCTCACAGTACTATCATTGACATGGAATATGCACAAATTTCAAATTAAGATGGAGAACTGATCCTGTGCTATCGCCACCACTTCTACCACAGATACCTATAAATAATATATATATATATATAAAAGAAAATATGCAACTGTCTTATTCAGCAAGAGTCATAGAAAATAAAGGCTGGAGAGATTGCTCAGTGGTTAACACACTTGCCTACAAAGCCTAAAAACCCAGGTTAGATTGCTTAGTACCCAAGTAAAGCCAGATGCACAGGGTGGTGCATGCATCTGAGTTCATTTTCAGTGACTAGAGGCCCTGATGTGCCCATTCTCATTCTCTTGCTCTCTTTCTGTCTTCTCTGTCTCTCCCTCTCTCTGTCTCTGTCTCTCTCTCATTACAAAATAAATTTTAAAAAGAAAAAGAGTCATAGAAAATAAGAGGCATTTTCTTTTTAAAATATTTTTATTTATTTGCTTGCAACCGAGAAAGAGAAAGAATATGGGCACACCAGGGCCTCCAGTTGCTGCAAACAAACTCCATATGCATGCAGCACTTTGTGAATCTGGCTTTACATGGATACTGGGAAATTGAACCTGGGCCAACAGACTTTGAAAGTAAGCGCATTTAAACACTAAGCGATTTCTCTAGCCCCAAGAGACATTTCAATGGGTGAGAAATTATTAATAATCTCTAAGAACAGAGATTGGATGAAGCAAAAAGTCACGTGACAATATGCACAAAAAGAGAACATGTGGAAGGAAAATCCCTTTGTATGAACAACCGAAGTATCTAGTAGTTGACTTCCACACAAAAGCTTTCTTCTCCTTCTTCAGAAAGGAACAATGAGCACAACTATTGGTCTGAAAAGAAATAGAGTTTCAGGCAGCTGAGAACATAGTTCAATGCAAAACATTTCATTCTACTTAACAATAAGTCTCTGGATTTAGGTTATATAGCAAATAGTGTGATACACTACGCAGAGAAGACTATCAAGAAATATCCAATATTTAGTATTAAAAATGTGAACAGATAAAGACAACCAATACCATGAAAAGCAAAGACATCACAACAAACAAAAAAATTGAGGAAATAGAATTAAGAGAGAAAGCAGACAGGAACACAAAGAATTTTTTTTTTATTTTTTAAGGTAAGATCTCTCTCTAAACCAGGCTGATCTGGAATTCACTACATAATCTCATGGTGGCCTCAAACTCACAGCAATCCTCCTAATTCTGCCTCCCAAGTGCCAGGATTAAAGGCATGTGCCACCACACCCGAGAGAGAGAGAGAGAGAGAGAGAGAGAGAGAGAGAGAGAGAGAGAGAGAGAGAGAGAGAGAGAATGGGCACACCAGGGCCTCTAACTGCTATAAAGGAACTCCAGATGCATGCACCACTTTGTGCATCTGGCTTTATGTGGGTGCTGGGAAATCAAACTCAGATCATTAGACTTTGAAGGCAAGCACTTTAGCTGTTAAGTCATCTCTCCAGCCTGAAAAATATTTTTTTGTCCACAAGTTAAAGCAATAGTTGCATTCAGTAACATATTCTTTTGGTGTTCATTCTGTGAGACCATTAAAACTCAAAGATTAAATTACAAATGACAAAAATTGAAAGGCTAAAGAAAAAGGAAACTAGAATGGTACAGGTACTACTATTCTAAGAAAGTGAAAAGTAAATGTGTAGTCTCCAAAATTAATGAAAAAATAATTAAATGTATTATTTAAAGTTTTAGGGCTGGAGAGATGGCTCAGCGGTTAAGGCACTTGCCTCCAGTGCCTATGGCCCTGGGTTCAATTCCCCAGGACCCACATAAGCCAGACCCACAAGGTGGTGGCCCTGGTGTTCTCTCTCTCTCTCTCTCTCTCTCTCTCATATATATATATATATATATATATATATATATATCTGCTTAAAATGAATAAATAAAATATTTTTTAAAAAGTTTTAAAGGTAAATATATTGTACAGTATAAAAAATGGAGACTGGATGGGGGAGATAACATGACTATAAATCTTCATCTATTACAAATCAAATAAATAGGGCTAGAGAGATGGGTTAGTGGTTAAGGCATTTGCCTGCAACTCAGAAGGACCTGAGTTTGATTCCCCAGTACCCACAAAAAGCCAGATGCACAAGGTGGTACATTTGTCTGGAGTTTGTTTGCAGTGACCGGAGGCCCTGGTACGCCATTTTCTATCTATCTGCCTCTTTCTCACTCTCTCAAATAAATAAAATATTTTTAAATCAAATAAATAGATAAGAGTGTTGATCAGGCCATTGGAAAGTGATTCTTCACATTCACAACAGCCATGCCCTGCCAATGGCAGTGAGAATCACGGGAACTACAGGAACAGGTTTCTCTACACACACCAGCTTTGCAAAATCAAAGGAACTTGAAGAGGAGGATGGGACCAGTTGTTTTCTACAAGGGTGCCACCAGTCAATATTCCACAGCCTTCCCTCCCCAATATACCAACACAAAGAATGCTGAGGTTACAGAAAGCCAAAGGATCCACACACCAACCCCCTTCCTCACGAAGCTCAGAGCCCAATTGGGCCAATGCCCTGCTCAGTCACCTCAGCCAAGACAAACAGAATGTGCACCAAGGAAGGAATTGTCTCCACAACTCAGCATAGGTGAGATAGAAACTCACTCCATAGGTAAGTGGTATAATCTACACTAGGGTAATGTATACCCCAAAAATGCTTCTATCAGCTTGAACTGGAAATGCTAGTCAGACCTAACGTATCAGGGCATATTGCTAAAGGAAACATCATAAGGAAGGATTTTTTTAATCTTTTGGTGTCTCTTTTTAAAAATTTCCCCTCTTGTATATATAATTCATGATGGTTTTGTTTACATTTGTATATTGCTCTGTTGGAAAGTAGGCTTGTTCTGTATTTTTCTCTATCTAGTCTACCATTTTAATCTCTCATTCTAACCACTTTCTCCACATTCCCTCCTCCTTAGCCCCTAATCTTTATGCTCCATATCTTCAAACTTTCATAGCCTGAAGAAAATCTCTAAAATATGTGGAACCTAACAGTATCTCACCTTACATCTCCCAGACACTTGTCCATAAATCTTTTTCAAAGTGAATACTATTTCCCATCTTAACACACACTACATCCCTTGCACTTCTAAGTCAACAAATTCTAATATATTCCATTACCAGACTTGTGCTTTTATCCTCCAGGAATTATTAAAGTCAAAGGACCATTGTTGTTAATTCAGGGACCATTGTTGTTAATTCACTACTGTGACATTTGAGATCCCCAAAACAATGCAGGCCATTGCCAAAGCACTTGGTTACATATCAGATATAAATGGTACGACCCTATTACTGAAGACATCATGGACTATGGTTACAGGACATCGAGAAATCATGCTGGAACTGAGAAGGAAGCCAGCCAGCTCTCTGCTGGTTAGCCCTCATAGTGCTGCAAAGTGCTGTGCAAGCAAATGGGGGAAAATGGTCACTTACAAGCAAGGAATTCTGCAAGCTACAAAATCAACCATTTGTACAAGATGTACACACCTGTGCAATAGTGGCACACAGGTTATTGGGGTGGTCAACTGCTCTCTGATTGGACATGAGGTCAGCTCAGTGGGAGGGAATTTAGACCTGGTACTGAGAACCAAGTCAGAGCCTATGGATAGGAAGGCTATGCACCATAAAGGGAAGCTCCCACTGTTCTTTAGAGAGGGTATGCCCATCTAAAAGTTTTTTCATGCCTGTTCATATCCCCTTTTATGCATACTGCTCTCACTCTTGCTTAGATAATCTACTTTTTACAGATGGTGGAAAATACCAGGGAGATCCCAGATTGGTCAGTACAACAAGAAAAGGAAGTTGACTGCCTTGCAGGAGACAAGTCATCTATCACATCTGCCAGGTCCCAGGAGATATCACAGAGGAAGATGTGGACTAACGTGAGTGCTTAGGGGCTTTGGAGATGCTCAGTGGTTAAAGGTGCTTGATTAAACATGAGTGCTGCTCCCACTTCTAGCCTTCTATAGGAAGAGGGCAGTATGTGAGTTGGAGTAAGAATCATTTTCAGAGGCTAATAAGCTTGAACGGGGCTATAAGGGAGGGAGGAGGGAAGAGACATAAGGGAAGGGCATCATACATATGTAAGTAGATGAACAGGTTACTAGGGGTGCAGTGGGGTAAAAGGAAGGGATTAAGTAAAGGAGGGTGGGAGGAGGGTTAGTCAGAATTTAAGAGGTTTAGAAGAAGCCATATGGAAACCTACTTTTTTTTTTATAATGGCACACTCAGCAGCCATAGATTATTACTAGAAAATTTTCTGTGCCAAGGATGGGATACCTTCCAGTGAGTTGTTGACCAGGTATATCCCTGAGGCCCCCAAAACATTACAGGCCATTGCCCACAAGAAGGAGATGGTAAGACCCTATTGCTGAAGAGTTCACATGCTTGGGATGCAGGTCACTGATAAATCAAGCTTCTGCAAACCTCCTCCCTATTAACCAGCTGACAGAAAGCTGGAAGAAGTCATGCTGCATGCAGCCCTATGGGAGAGAGAAGTCATCAATGGATATAAACAGCAGTGTACCTTGCAAGGCTTAAGAATGGCCAGTCAGGCCAAATGTGATAACTGGGGCAATAGTGGCACATCTGTTATGGGAAAAGCCAATCACACTCCAATTGGACTGGAGGCCCATCCATAGGAGGGAATATATTCCTGGTACTGAAAACCTAGTCAACTTAGTCAAGAGCATATGGCAGGGGAGGTCATGAGCCTTAAGGGAGTAATACCTGCTGTTGTCTGGCTCAATGTATATATTATGCCCATCAAATTGCCTTATAAGTTCTTTTTAAAATGTTCATACCCATATATTAGTGCTTCTCTCACATTGAGCCAGAGAAACTTCTCTTTCCAGATGGCAGTGATCACCAAAATGGCTTAAAAGGTAGCATAATGCTGAGAAGAAGTGGCAATGGAATGTTCAGCACTGGGAGATCTCTATCACACCTCCTGAGGCTCAGGATCTATTGTGGAAGAGGTGGTGGAAAGATTGTAAGAGCCAAAGGAAGGGTAGGACTGCTTATACTGCAATCTTCCAGACACAAAATGGTCTTGATATTCATGACTTCAATGTGCCCAACACTTCCTACATAAGAATTTCATAACTGGAGGAAAATATTAAGATAATGAAATAAAATAGGGAATGATTGAGAGGGGAGGAGATATGATTGAGGGTGGATTTGAGATGGGGAGGGGAGGGGTGGGGAGAAAATCATAATGGTTTATTATTTATAATTATGAAATCTTGTAGGACCCAGCCTGGCTGAATATCTGAGAGCTAAGTTTTAATACGCATCCAGATGAGAGCCTGAATGGTAGCTCATGCCTTTGTTCCTAGCATACCTGTGCCCCCAGGAGGCAGGGGGGATGGCTGAAGGCCCCAAATCCTGTTTACAAGTGCTAATAGGTTTTACTCCTGCTGGCTGAGTTCCTGTGTTCCTGTTTACTGAGCCCCCTTTGTGTAAGAGATAAGGCAATGCAACACATCCCTAGATTGTATGTAAGGTTGGATGTGAAAATAAAGTTTTGAGATCTGCTTGGACACTTCTCCCGGCTGCGTGTGATTGTCCAGCCGCCGCGCTCACCTTTCCTCGATTGAGCCAGGTCTCCTGCTGGCCAGAGAGACAGGCTCATTTAGCAGGGGGCCAGGGACCCGTACGGGCAATAACCGACATCTGAAGAAGTACCCGACATCTGGCGCCCGAACACGGACTTGAAGTCTGGTAATCTCGCTGCGTCTCCCAGTTCTATACTTGTCTGTTTTGTCCATCTGAGTTTCTAGGGGAGCCCCCTGCTCATCGAGTGCTAATCGGAATCTAGGTGAGATCCACATTTGGCCAATGGGTAATGCAACAGGCAAGTCAGGACCCAGCGCTCAGAGCGCTGTGCTTATGGCAAAAGATCAGGCCTGGATGTCTGAGACACAGACCACAGACCCACGAAACAGTAAAAGTCACAGGACCCAGTGCTCAGAGAGCTGTGCTTATGTCAGGAGATGGGCTTGGAGGTCTGAGACACAGACCACAGCCCCAGGAAAGGCACAAATAATGCTAATAAGGCCTGCATTAATAGTATCCTAGCAATGATTGGTCATGTATAAATATTTAGGTTTATTTAAGCTTAGTTAGGCTTAATTTAAATTAATTTATAAGGCTTTTTCTCTGTCTATACAGATGTAAAAGTGAGTTAAGCCTCATGGCGCATGCAATGCCTCTCATACTTATGGATTTGATACAAGAAAGTCTCCGGTTTGGGTTATGTCTGCTCATATTTTCTCATATTTAGAAAATAAGCCACAAAAGTGATTATCTTTCAGCCAGTCAGAAATCCAGAAATCCAGGTACAGGCCCCCTGGGACTGAATAACAATGGTCACTCAGGGCTAACCCCAGGGAGTACAGCCTTTTGTTTGTAGGAGACCAGCTCGAGAAATTGATTTTTGCCTTTATGATTTTGAGTTTTGCCTCTCTTTTGGTTATTGGTCTTTGTTGCCTATGGACTAAGGAATCCGATATGGCCATGAGGCCTTTCCCCAAGAGATGGCTGAGACCCCATGGGACTTTAAGGGAAGACTCTGCAGGCTGAATTCAATTGACTTGATTTCTGGTCAATTTGTGATTGATTTGGTTTCTGGTCCATTTATATGCTTACTGGGATAAGAAATTCCTTCTTCTGGGTTACTCAAGGGCACCTGTCTAATGTACAATGTTCTAATTTTAGCTATGCCACAGACTTATTTTCTTTCAGTGTACCTAAATCAGTTTTAAAAATTCTATGAAGGTTGATTTGTCAGAGATATTCAAAAGTTATCAAGGTAGCAAAAATTTTCCAGATATAATAAAGGTATTGTGTTTTGCCTAAATGTATACATAATATTAAAGATATGGGTTGTCAATTTTCTTAAAACTGCATTCACTGAGACATTGCATAAAAATGTCTAATTTCCTATTAATAAGGATGTCTAATTCTTATTACTTATTTTATATAATTTAATAGTTAAGTCAGATTGGTATGATTTCTCTAAATTCTATATAAGGTAAATATGTGTTAGACGCCAATTCTATAAAAGCCATCTATATGTACTGGTTCTCAATCTTGGACTAAACAATAATAGAAAAATCAAGATATTATTGTGCTCAATCTG
>PVHP010011974.1:0-43999 GCA_004024765.1 Zapus hudsonius
TAGTAGCCATTATCTGAGAAGCACCATAGTGCAAAATAACCTTTCATAGTGCAGACTGAGTCTTCTGTTCTGTATCTGGGAAATCTTTATTCCTCAGCCTCTGTTTTTCCTCTGAAAGTGTTCCCTCTCCTGGCTCATTTTTGTTGTTTGTTTTCTGTCTCTGTATTGAAAGAGTTAAATATATGGGACAGGGATTGTAGGGTCCTTTAGGGATAACTACATGTTATGTGACCTATAATAAATGGGAACAAGGGACTGTTTCTTCTGTCCATAAAAATATTTGTTATTGGAAAAATCATGGCTACTTATTTCACTAATATTTTAACCAAATACCTTCAACCTTTAATATATTCGGTCTTCTACAACTGATATATACTGATATAACTGATATACCTGAGGTGCACCAGAGTAAATGATTCAAAATTAGTCTCTGTAATACAATTCTATGTGAGTTAAGTTTTAATTTTTTATTTCTCTATGACTATTTTACTATGTGCTTTAAAACATATCTTCTATGCTACTAAGTTGCTATTTTTATTTACTACTTATAACATGAACTATTTGAAAAACTATTCAAAATTTTTCTTATAAGTATGAGAAGATAAATATTTCCAATGTAAGTACGTGCATTATTGCTATTTCTTAGTGTTGTAGTCAGCTTTATCGTGGCTGCACTGAAAAGAACCCAACCAAAGCTGTTTGTGGAGAAAAGGTTTTATTTTGGATTACAGACTAGAGGGGAAGCTCTATCATGGCAGGGAAAATGATGATATCACCTGCACCACAGCACTGAAAACAGCAGCAGGAAGGTGTGCCAAATACTGACAAAGGGAAGCTGGCTATAACCCCTATCATGTGCCCCCTACAACACACCTCCACCAAGGTTCCAATTCCAAAACTGCAAGCGTTCAGAACACATTAAGATTATAGGGGACACCTGAATCAAAGTATTACACTTAGCAAATTCTTTTTATTATATATAGTACAAAACATACTCATGAGGTGTATTCCAAATTAATTTCAAACGCTCAAATAATTTCAATGGGCTCCTTTAATGGAAATGCCTTATATATTCACTAGGCTATTTGTAGAGCTCAAGGAAAGTTCCGAGTACTCCCACGGAATAGGATCTGTTTTGCAAAACAATTCTTATATTTCCTTGGTGTGCATAATAAAGGCAATATTTAACACGTTCAAAGATAAATTAGCAATCTTAATCATGTAAATCAGTATTATATCGACAATTTTACCTGCAACTCATTTGTTCTGCATACCAATTTTTCTTGTGCAATTTAATTCCTCAAATTATGGCACAGCTAGTATGTTGACTTTGGGGAATACATCATCGTCATCATATAAAGCACATATCCTGTCACAACTAACAGTCCCTTCACTTACCTGCTCCTCACCTGAACCTATAAACTAGAAAAAAGTAAAATGATGAAACAAAGGAGACACTGAGGTACAATATTAGATTGTTCCTACATTTTTCTGCTTTGGAATATAAGATTCATGTGCAAGTAGACAGTTTCTTTTCTAGTACACAAGTAAGAACTATTACACTGATTATATTGTTTGAAAAAGTATCTACTGTGTTAGATCAAGAACCAGCATTCTAAATGATGATGAAATAGAAAAGAGTAATTGAAAAATAGAAGGGATTCAGTGGAGTGGGAAGGGGGAAAGGGAGGCTGAGGAGAGACGGTTATGATCATGGTGCCTTGTCTATATTTAAGGAAGCTGTCATGAAAAAGTTAAATTAACAAGAGATCCAGTATTCCCATTGCAATATGAAATAGGACGGAAGTAGGAAGGGTGTTTTGGAGAAAATCGGAATAGGAGAGCGAGTTTACTGCCTTTCTCGTTCCCCCATATCATTGTTACATTCTGCAGACATTTGTTTGTCACAGATGGCCAGTCACAGAGCATGAGGTGAGACAATATCAGAACTTTGAATGAAGTTCAATGAGACAAAAAAGTGTTTGCTTTAACTGTGATAAGGAAGTTAGGAAAAGATGAGGCCAGAGAATACCTGGGGAGGATTATCTGAACTTTCTTGGAACCCATTGTAAATGTGTGAGTTGCTAGGTGCTTGTAATCTACATGTCGAATATCACATACCCTACTCTGTATGTTGCTATAAAACTCCTTTGTCAACTGGGGTGCAGGGCCAAGACTTTTCTATGCTTGGCCTGCCCAGGTGTAAAAGTAAACTCCACTCTCTTCTTGCTGAAACAGCTGTCTTTTGTCACTGGGTATTTCTACAACAGTTGTTATTATGAATCCTGGGAGATCAACACCATGTAGGGGTCCAGGGTTTAACAAAGTGTTAAAATTCTTTTCAAGTTAGTGGTACTTTTAGTCAGGCCAAGTTCAAATATATGTTTACTATCTTCTGTGCAAAATCAGGGGATATACTGTAGAATTGCAAAATCACTACTTTCAATTTCAGGAGCAAATATGATACTGAAGGCTTAATAGAAAATAGAGGTTTACTTTCTCATTTATGTTTCATATTTCAGACCCAGTTGTACATTAAGAGGTAGCCAAATTAAATACCAAATGAATCTTGGTTCCAGATATTATTTGTTTGGTATTATTTGTTCTGTAATAAATATTCTTAAAATTCTCAAACCTTGTTTTGCGTTGAAAGATTGACTTGCCTTACTATCCATTAGAAAACAAATAATCATTTAAAACATAGTAGTTGTCATAACAGAAGTTATGTTAGTCAGGATGGAGCAACAACAAAAAATATAAAAGTAAATATGTCAGGCGTGGTGTCGCACACCTTTAATCAGGAGGCAGAGGTAGGAGGATCACCATGAGTTCAAGGCCACCCTGAGACTACATAGTGAATTCCAGGTCAGCCTGGCCTAAGTGAGACCCTACCTCGAAAAACCAAAAAAATAAAAAAAGTAACAAATATATAAATGATGACTGTGTAATACATACAATATACAGTAGATATAAAACATAAAGAGCTATATGGGTTATATGTAAATTGTATACTGTATAAAGTGATGATAAATTCTACAGAGGAAATCACAATTTTAGGGTAAATAAAATTATACTCTGCAATTTTAAATAAAACAAGGTAGGGTTCATTTGCAAAATCAAAAAATCTTAAGGAACTGAGAAAATTAGTGATGCACAGAACATTGGTAGCAGAAGAGTGAGTTTATTTCTGTGAGAAACTTGACTGTGTAGCCTTTAGCCTTTTGGAACTGATTTGTGGGAGGAATGTGGAAGGACTTGAAACCTTGGCCTCAAAGATGCCTTGTAGTGCTGTCAGCAGAGTTGGATGATTTAGATCAAATCTGGTCATATTTAGAGCCCGAGATGCAGTAAAAACTATGTTGACTGTGAGGCTTGGCTCATGAGGGGAAGAAAGATCCTGGCCTGGACTGGGAAACAGGCAGTTTGTTTGAGAGATTTACTGAGTTCTTCCCATGCCCTGAGAACATATGGAGGGTTGTGTTGCACAGAAATGGGAGGTCAGAGCAGATGGACATGATACAGAAAGAAATGGGAGTGTCAGGTGAAGACAGTGTGCATTCAGCTGCAATTATTTGAGAGATTGCAGCCATTGAGATTGGAACAGCTGTTCTGCATTGGGACCACAGACACTTTTAAAAGTAAGGCTCTACATTGCAGAAGGAAGTGCGCTGCTCTTCAATGTCAGCTTTATTCTGCCTGGATTAACAAATGTGGTAACCCACCTGGTACTATAGAATTATAAAACAGGGTCATTTGCAGTGCAGGCAGGATTTGTAATTCAGTTTTTTTTTTTAATGGATACTAGGCAAAGTGAGGTAGGATTGTTGGAATACCTGCATGGAGGCTCTATAGAGCCATGATGATGAACCAGGGATTCAGTGGAGATCCCAGGAGATACCAAGATTTTGGGACAGATGGTAAGGAGAGCTGCTGGCCCAGAATGGATTGTTCCCTGAGGTGTAAGCAGCCCACCTGGAGGGGAGGAATTGGAAATGCAGATAACATGTCACTTTTTATAGATGTTGGACTTGGAACTACAGGATTTGATGTTTGCTTTGTTTGTTTTAGATCTTGCATTGGTTCAGTCTTTTCTTGTAATGCCATCTTTTGCAGTGTGACTATTTATTCTTAGCCATTATTATTTATTATTATTATTATTTTATTGGTTTTACAGCTCACAGTTAAGAGACTGGACTGTGGAGATGTTTGAACACTACTCCAATTGATAAAAAAAAAAAACTATAAGGACTTTAAAAAAATTCATGGACTATGTTGCATTTTATATCATGGGTGGTCACCAGTTTTTGGGGCCAAAGGCAGAATGTGATGGTTTGAATTAGGTAACACCCATTAAAGCCTTGTGTTTTGAATGCATGGCTCCCAGCGGATGGCAATTTGGGATGTGAAGCTTTTTAAAAATATTTTATTTATTCATTTTCAAGCAGAGAAATACAGAGAGAGAGACACTAGAGGCAAGTGCCTTAACTGCTGATCCACCTCTCCAGCCCTGGGATGTGAAGCTTTGCTAGAGAAGGTGTTTGTTGAGGGCAGGCTTAGGAGTGTTAAGACCAGCTCACCTTTGCCTGGCTCACTCTCCTGCTCCTGTTTTCACCTGCTGCTGCAGAGATGATTTCCAGTCTTCCCTCCTACCATCATGGAACTTCCCCTCAAGAAAGTAAGCCAAAATATATACATTCTTCCCATCAGCTGCTTTCAGTAGGGTACTTTGTTCTTGCAGGGCAAAGGTAATGGCAACAGTTTCTCTCAGTCCAAGGTTTCAATTCCTTCCATATTCCACCTGCAACTCAGTTTCAAAAAGTCAAAAGCCTCACCAGCTCGTGCAGCAACAATCCTACTCCTCTGGGTCCAGTTTTCTGTAATTGTTACCATTGTATCACTGAGGGAAGGTGCAACCAAAAGCAACTGACGAGAGAAAAGTTTTCTAATTTGGTTTCCAGTATCACTGAGAAGCTTCATCAAAGAAGGACAAAGATGGACTAGCAGAGGCTGGACATCACTCCCTTGCCAACATCACATGGACAACAGCACCAACACAGAGAGCAAAATGCCAGCAGTGGGTGCCGGCTATGACACCCCTAACTAAACCCATCGCCCACAACACACCCCGTCCCACCAGACCCCTAAATCCTAAATTGACACCATCTGGGGACCAAGCCTTCAGAACACACAAGTTTTTGGGAAATATATCATTCAAACTATCACACCATGTCTCTAATCATTCTGGTGGTGTCTAAGACTGTAGGCACAGCTGAAGAGGCATAATGAATAAAAATCTTGATTTTTTTTAGCATTACATGCACTTGAAATTGGTGTTATTTGTTATTTAAGGATTGTGTAACCTCACCTGAGTTCAGTTCTCTCTCATATTCCACACTGAGAACACACACACACACACACACACACACACACACACACACACACGTGAATATACCTTTTCAATGCTGAGCTGTCCTTCAAGTTCTAGTTCTATATTTCTAAATGTTTTAACAACATCTTGAATGCTAATATACCAAAATTTGAGGTTTCTAATGTGAAATTTTATGCAAAAGTATATTATGAAAAAAGAGGAAAAAATTAGTGAAATATCCTACATGTTCAGAAAAAGAAGCATGTTTTTGATATTTAAGAGGAAATAAGAAAGTGTATTATTTTTAAAAAGAAAACCTATTGCATATGGGAAAGCAGGATATTCCTGCATTGGAACAGCGAGGAGAATAAGAAAAGCAGCAAAGCTGAGAATGCCTGTGTTTTACTGAAGTGTGGATGAGGAGACAACAGTGGTGAAAGAGAAGTTGTAATGATCAAAAAATCAAAAGAAACAAAATATCTAGATGTCAAAAGAATGAAGAGATACTTTTAATGACTGAGTAAGTTACTAAGTGTACCAGTGATCCTGAACTTTGAGCGAATATGATAAAAGGACCTTGCCTTCAGTCACATCTCAGATCTTATTGTCAACATGAAGAAGCACAGTAGATAAAAATCAAGCTGCAAGAAAAAATCAGAGCTATTAGGGAAGAAAGGTTTGTATGTGTTCAGGGAACATGTTGGCTGAAGTTATAGGGTATTAGCAGTCAATAGTAACTCTATTTTTAATTTCCTATATTCTTTTCAAAGTTCCATCCTACTAACTTCAAAACAATCTCCAAAGGCTAGTTGAGGGGAGAGAGAGAGAGAGAGAGAGAGAGAGAGAGAGAGAGAGAGAGAGAGAGAGAGAGAGAGAGAGAGAGAGAGAGAGAGAGAGGAAACAAAATTTATGCATACCAATAAAGTTACTTAATGGAAGAAATAAAATTAATCTTGTTTTCTGGACCCTCACTTCAGAGTATTTGTCAGTAGAATACACTAGAATGAGAAAAAGGTATATCTTTACTTAAAGTCATGTCTGTCTTTATTTAAAAATACATATATTATCATTGTAATATATAATCTAACATAATATATATATATATGAAGAGAAAGATTTTAGAGACAAAAATGTGCAACCATCTAAACAGTTTTCAATCTTGGATTACAATTACCTAGGCTTCAGAATTAATAACAAAACAGCCTTCTAAAGATGCCTATTCATGCTCTCATGAGGATCAGTTGGAATTGCAGAAGGTGTCCAGGGAAGAAGTTGATGAAGAAAATTGAAAATTTTCAAGAACAAACCAACTCTGCGCCCTGTGTTGAGTGGCTCTGTGGTAGCTGGGCTACGGCCCTCAGAGACAACCACTTTTTATATACCATATTATTTCTATTCTAATTATAGAAACTCTGTGTGGTATGTTTGTGAGCACTAGTTTCAAATGCTCTTTAATCAGCACCTCTATAAAGAAGAGAGAATAGAATCTCCCTTGCATAAGAACTTCAATGAGATTACATGGGCAGCGCACCTGAATTGTTCCTAGATGAATTACTTCTTTCATGAACACTTATAAAGCATTTTGAAGGTTGGTTGCTGCCAGGAGAGGTGTGGGTAAGTCTGTATAGGCTGACAATCACTGCCCGCCACCTTGGTATGAAGGGAATCCAGAGTGTTTGTTTACTTCTTCTTTGGAATACATGTATGTACAGTACCTGCACCTGGAGTGTCAATGGCTGCACAGACTGTCTTTCCAAAATCAAAATCATGGAGTTTTTCCAAGGAAATCTTGCCAGCAGAGTTCACATTGTGTGTCTCATTTCAAATATGGGAGGAAGGGAGAAAAAATCTTCTGGCTAGACTAATGTATCAAAAGAGTGAAGTTTCAGTAAGCATAGTGAAGATTTCAATGAAAACAGACTGACTGATGAAAGTGCCTTCACTAAAATAACTAATGATCAAATAACTTTTCTCATCAAAAATAAAATAAAAGACATTGGCAATGCAAAACAAGAGAAAACAATAATGATTGCATTGTTGCTCATAAGGAACAAATCTGGAATTGATTACTTCATTCTTTTATAAGCCCTTATATTTGCCAGGCAGAGGACTATCTTACAAAGATTTTTTTTTTTTTTTTTTTTGGTTTTTTGACGTAGGGTCCTGCTCTAGTCCAGGATGACCTGGAATTCACTATGTAGTTTCAGGGAGGCCTTGAACTCATGGCAATCCTCCTATCTCTGTTCCTGGGTGCTGGGATTAAAGGCGTGTGCCACCACACCTGGCTCAAGAATTTGTTTTCTTATAAATAATTAATATTAGGAGGAAGCTTGTGATCTATGTATAATGCTATGAGCTAAAGGGTACTATTAAACATTCTTTGTCATATTTTGGTGTCTCAGTAAGATATTTCAGGTTGATTATACATTTACATCAAAATCTGGCTAATATATATATATATATATATATATATATATATATATATGAGTCTTTGTGATTTGAATTCTGTTATGTTTTCAAAGAATACTATTCATAACAATATTATGGAAAATGTCACATCCATTGCACATTCACACTTTCTCATAACTTTGTAATATTTGGCAGAAGTGGTTGATGGAATAAATGTGGAATTCTATTATTGTAGACTCATCAGTCTACAATGGGACCTGACTTGACTGAGACAATCTAGCCTTGTACAAAAAGTACAAGAACATTTCTGAAGTCAGAGCCCAGCTTTCACCAGGTTCAAGACATAGGAAAAGGAAAGATGGGTTTCAGGATGTGCCTGCATTCGTCTTAGTAGGAGCTCTAGGTAGAGAAAAGACAAGAACACTTTATGATTGCGAAATTGAAATATTACCCCCTGAAGGGACGTGAGGGAGTCAGGAGACCTGGAGATCACGTCTGGGAGAACTAAAACTTAAAATCACTTCCCAAGGTTATAAAAAGAAAAAAGTTTAGGTGCTGAGTCTGACTGCTATTGTGAAGCAACTTGCTCTGAGTTGGAGCACTCCCTCCTGAAGGGAGGAGGAAGTCAAGAAGTCAACCAGGCTAGGAGAGCGAAAACTTAAAAAGACCCCACCTAAGTTTCTACAAAGGTGCGATGGTCAGGTTTCTTGTCAATGTGATCTTTTTAATTATCTTGGATGGGTTTCTGAGGATGTTGGCAGGAAGGCAGCCTTTCAGTAGGGGGCAGGATGTAAAGAAGCTCAGAGAAGCTAGAAACAAATATGCGTTTCTGGGAGGGCAGTGCAGGAAGGAAATTCCAGAGACTCAGGAAGCCAACAAGTCTGGGATAAGGTTGCAAAGACTCCTCCCTAATGCTATATAAAGGGGGAGGTGTGGTGTTGGTGATGGCCTCAATCTCTCTCTCTCTCTCTCTCTCTCTCTCTCTCTCTCTCTCTCTCTCTCTCTGCTTGAACCTGTGAAAGGAGTGCCTCTTTCACAATTATGGATCTGTAGCTCCAATCAATCCTTCCTCCCATAACTGTGTCAGCCTGTCTTGCAGTGGACTCCATAGAGGCAGTCATTGTCTCTGAGACATCTCTGGGTGTCTCCATGATGGAGCAGCCTTTGAGCCATCCATGCTCCTGGAAGCAATCCCTCAACCTGCTCTGCCAGTAACCCAATAAACTCGGCGGTCTCCCAAGGAGGTTTGGGTGTGATTGTTCTCTGGTCTGTTGTCTGTGCCCTGTCTGGAGTGAATTGATGTGTGATCACTTCTCCCTGGTAAAAATACTGACTACATTCATAGACAAGATGATATTGTAATTTAGTTCAGAAAGTCAAGTCTCAATTTCAGTGAGAAAGCTAGGAGATATGAGCATTTTAGAACATAATTTAAAAATGCCCGTCTATGGGTAAGTGCAAACAGGTATGTCTGTACTCATACTCGGGAAGATGTTATTTTTTTGGGGTGGGGGGATACAGTTAATATATGAAGCAAGAACACTGAGGCAGTTCATGGCTTGTAAAATCTCTCTTTGGATTTAAAGACCTGTCAGCGGGCATGTGATGTTCTGCAAAAGCAGGAGCTGGTTGGCTTTGCAGTTCCACACTTCAGAGTGGAGAGCCTCCTACCGAGGCCCGCTGCAAGGCGCATGCCCCCAGCATGGAACTTTTGGGACGTTCTGGAACTTTGAGGAACTGGGGGCTAAGGGGACATTTGAAGTCTCTGGGGAAAGGCCTTCAAAGGGGGTTTGGGAACCTTGGCCCTCTCCTATGTCTCCTTACTTCCTGCCACCATGAGGTAGGCGACTTCCTTCACCAAGGACATGCCACCCTGATGTGCTCCTTTGCCAATGGCCAAAGGGCATCACAACCAAGCCACCGAGAAATTAGCCTCTAAAACTGATGCAAAAATGAAGAGTCTTGACTCTTTCAGTTGACTTCAGTCACGCATGTGTTACAGTGATGTAAAGCAGGTAACTACAAGCATTAATATCCCGTTTATTTCTCAGATGGTGAAAAAGAGCATCAGAAAGTTTGGCTGTGGGGTCTAAACTTATCCTCTGTTGGCATGGCACCATCACCTAAGTATGCATAGCTATTTCAGGACACACACAGGCTGCGAGCCTCGGTTTGCACACACCGGGGCCTAAACTACGCGGACATGGATTTCACACACCAACGCTTCTAGCATTTACAATATGATCAACTACTCTCATTCTAGTGCAAATATTTGAATATGGAAGAAGAGGAAAGGATACCTTATAGGAAGTAATGGATGCATGCCCATGAGGACAAGGGAGATTAATTTCAGGATTTGGAGAAATATTGACAAGTACAGGCAGATCTGTATGAGAAAACTGGGATCTGGTTATAGAAATTCTAAAAAGTTTAAGTGAGATCTTAATATAACCTGTAGATAATTATGGCCTTGAGGAAAACCATGCCAAAATTTGATCTGAAAATTTTACCTATGTTTCATATTAGGTATCTTGCATTCCAGAATGTAAAGGTTTTAAAGGTGATACTATTATTATGTTTTCTTACTCTGTATAAAATTTTTTTAAAAAACCTATATGACAGGAGTCCTGTTAAAGATATGGGGTAAGATTCTGTGCCTGAGTTTTGATATAAACAACGGTTCTATAGTGTCTAAGGAATTTATAGTTATTGAAGAGAATAAAACTACCTGTAGTAATCCTGTGGCAGAGAGAGTAGCTCTTGCCTGCCTTATAGGTCAGTCTGGTGAAATTGGAGTTGTTGGGGGAAAATTCACAGAAGCTTGTTTGTTTTAAAGAGAAGCCTCAGGGGATTTCCTGTGTGCCTAAGATCACACCCCCGGCTCTACACTACAAATGCCACACTAGTGAATGTCATGTGCATCACCATTATTAGTATTTCTCCAAGACAAGCCCATGGTATCTACTTAAGCATGTTTATTAAAAACTTACTGAAATAAATCAAGAAGGGATGAGCAGGAAGTCTTCCTCCTGCTTGTTCAAACATGCAGAATAATATATGCAAAGGTGCAAATGAACAACTTTGTTTCTTCATAGTGATGTCACCTACCTGACACTTTCACTTAGAAAAGAAAAAAAAAAACACTTTAGAATAGCAATAAGAAAATGCCAGCATTTAAAATTAAAATGGCCAAACTAAAAAAGCAAAAAGCAGTTTTGGTCAGCTTGTATGGAAAAATTTCCTTCATTCTTACCTAAGTGAAGATTAACAAAGGGTAATATAATTAAAAAGGGGAAATATGTATATCCTTCAAATTATCATTCTACTTTTGCGGTATTAAACCTAATTGAATGGCAATGAAACAGTGTAGGCATAAACATGATTATCATAAGAAGATAAACAAAATATCCTAAAATCTTATTAAGAGTATATTGAGGAAAGGAATGATGCCACATTTGAACTTTTGGAAATTATGTAGGTATTGTAAAAATAACATAGATAAATATTTTCTGCAGATATGTAACAACAATGTCCACTCTAAAAATAAAGATTCCTGAATTATAAATATCACGGTTTTAAAGAGGAAGGAAACAAGCAGTCGTGGGATGGAAATAAAAGGGTAATTATTATCAATTATTAGGTAATTATTATCAATGTGTATTACATAAGTGCATGAACATTTCACAAGAAATATTATTTTATATAATAAAGATAACATTTTTTAGGAAAGCACAGCATTTTCAAAATAAAATTTTCAATATATATAATCTTTATACTATTAGAAAATATGTGGAAATTTGCAAAAAAATTAAAAGATGGTATTTTTATTGATTTATTTGCAAACAGAGAGAGATAGAATGGGCACACCAGGGCCTCCAGCCACTGCAATTAACTCCAAATGCATGTGCCACCCTGTGCATCTGGCTTTATGTGGGAACCAAGCTCTAGCCAACCGCCTTAACTGCTGAGCCATCTCTCCAGCCCTAAAAGATGGTATTTTATAAAATATAATTGGTAATAAGCAAGCAAAGTATATTTACATCTACTTTCTATTAACAGTCATTTAATTTTTTTCTAATTTATTACTTTTATAAAGGCAAAATAATGCACCAACATATACAAAAACTCACATTTTACCATAACTTTTCAGACATAGATACAATTAAAATAATTTTATATATAATAGAGCATTATCCTATAAAATATTTTAAAATTTATGTATGAGAGTATGTATGTATGTATTTATGTATATGTGTATGTATGTATGGTAACTAGTATAGAAAAACATTGATATATATGTTTAAATACAAACAATATAAAAACTAGTATTAATTCCTTTGGGATACTGATATCTTTTATTTATATTTTCATTATGTTTCTAAATATATGGCAATAAAGAAAAATATTTTTATTTTTAAGTAATTGTTTTTAATTATACACACATATACACATACATAATTCTATTCACTTCAAAATTGATCTAACTTATGTTTAGCGAACAATAACTGCTATTCTGTTTTTAAAGCTCTAACCCTCAATGAATAATAAATTGTTATCAATTAACACAACCTATAAATAAAATATACTTAAATTTATCTCATATATTTTACGAAATTCATTATTGTTCATATATTTCCTCTCATAAATTGTTAAAATACATGGCATCTTATATTAATCCTTTGATATTAAGTTAATTATTTTTCAATTATGATTTATTCATGTCATGATCACTCAAAGTTAATGTATTTCGGTATTCTAATATGATTTTGCTAGAAAGCAGTGCTGAAATGCACAAATTCTTCTCTCTCTCTCTCTTTAAATCATTAAATAGGTCAAATTGTTAACCAAAGTGGAATCATTCTTAATTGCTGTCACCTGTCAGTAATTAACCCACCCATATTTTCCAGGGATGCTGTCAATTTCTTGATTTAAAGGAGAACATCAGTGACTAATCAATTACTGTTCAAGCCATAACCAGATATCCCAGGAAAGAGACATAAAATTTACTAAGCTAAATTTTAAAAAAATCATTATATGTCATCACTGGTGTGAAATTATTTTCAGTGGACTCACTTTTAGAATATTAATTATATCATTAACAAAATAGAATAAGTACAGGTCATATTAATTCCACAAAGCAAACGTTACTGATCTTCTAGTATAGAGTTACTTATTTCTAAATGAAAAATGATTAATCACATGTATAGTCAATTAATTTCATTAAGTGTTTTTAAAATATTAAAAGAAAATATTCAGATACTGTAATAGAATTATGCCCAGTTGTGGGGCTCATTCCCATTTTTTGGAGCCATATAAAATTTCAAGAACTAAGAGAAGACAAATTGAAGGTTTTCTCCCGAGTCATTTTTTTTTAAATTCCACGACTGCTCCAAAAACATAGGGATCTTTAAACTGTGTAGCAGTCTAGGACGGCAGGCCACCTACCCCATCAGTGCCAGGAGCTGGGAGTTCATGGGACTCAGCATTCTAGGACCCCAAGCCACCATCCCAATGGGATGCCAGGAGCTGGGAGTTCCTAGGGCATCCCCAAAGAAATACCTAGCAGTGTGTCAAAAGGTGAGAGAATGGTCTTCAGTTTTAAACCTCCCATTGAAGATTCAGCCATCATTCTCTTGCCTCATGCAAAGTATATACAAGAATTACTTCTATTTGCAGCTTTTGACCTCATTGAGTCACTAGGAAATATATGATCTATCCTTCCATGAAAACATTAAAGAAGAAATGAGAATACATTTTCTACAAAAGCACACAAACAGGGAATATATTTTTCTTCCCTCTAGGCAGTATGCTGCCTTAAATTCTACTTAATCTTCTAGTCTCTAACTTCCTCTTCCAACATTTGGGGGTAGGGGAGATATTCCTTCATTTAAATAGCTCATTTTGTCAGTTAGGCCCATAGAAAAATCATTGCAGTGTTGAGGTCAACTATTTAATACCTTAATTACAATATCAAAATCCCTTCACACCAACACCTAGGTCTGTGCTTAGTTGAATAATTGAATAATCATATGTGAGTGTGCCTGAGCTATGAATTTATGGAAATTTTTTTCAAGTTTTATTTGTACCAAATATGTTCTCACTTAGATCTCATATCAACTATTTGAGCAAGATTTAATTATGTTGTAATTACATAGAAAACAGTAGTTTAAAAGGTTCACTTAAAACTCTTAAGATCACATAGATTTTATGGGCGTCGTTTTGATTAGATTTGTGTTTAAATACAAGGTCACTGACATGTAAATGACAATGAGCTTATGGAGAATAAGGGTCAGAGAGGCCCATGAACTGAAAGTATGCCATATGTGAGAAAGCCGATAGCTTTGCACATGTCAAAACACATAATTCATAGAATATTAAACATAGAATATTATAGACATAGAATATTAAAGGACCTGGGGGATTTGGTAACAATGGGCACATTTCCAATTGTGGAAAATAATTTATGTATGAATAAAAAGGAAGTGATATCAATAAGCTGAATTGCAAAAAAAAAAATCAATGAGCTGTGATTCAGAGTCAGAGCTGGGCCTGTGTTCTAGATACAAGCTGTGAGCAACTCTGTCCCTTTCTCTGGGAATCCCATCGTCCTAGCTTTGCTAGGACTCTCGGGCAGAGGGGGACTATATGAAAGTGAGCAGGAAGTAGCCAGGGAGATCCAGTCATGCTTGTGACATGCATTAAAGAAGCCTGTGCCTCTCTCTGCTGGTTCATGTGCACGTGGCAATATTGATGTGTTCCCTCTGAGCTCTTAAAATTCACATACATGCATCCATTTGTTTAGCTAACTGAGCACCTTGCCTGCCAAGCACTAATGGATATTTTGTCTCTGGCCTTTGAAATTTATGAATGTCTAAAATATGATAAATACTAATACATACAATATATGAGTATGTCATCATAGACTTATTTTTCAGTCATATAATCTTCAGGTGTATATTAGGCATTGCGGAGAAAATGTCATTAGTGCCTTTGTGAATATTGGGACCAAGGTTACAAAGACATAATTTTCATTAGGAATGAAGTCTGAGAAAATGGCTGAATGGTTAATGGTGCCTGCCAGCAAAGCCTAATGGCCCTAGTTCAAGGATGGAAGATGATCTTCCAAGCTAATGGAAACAAAAAACAAGGAGGGGTTGCTTCACAAATATCTGACAAAATAGACTTCAATCAAAATCAATTCAAAAGGACAACCAAGGACACTTCTTACTCATCATGGGAACAATCCAAAAAGAGAATATCACCATCATAAACATGTATGCACCAAATACAGGTGCACCACAGTTCATAAAGCAAAAACTGATGGAAAAGAAAGCAAAGATAAACTCCAAGTCCATCATAATTGGAGACTTTAATACACCACTATCATCTTTAGACAGATCATCGAAACAGAAGGTCAACAGGGAAATAATAGAACTCAATGACACCATAGATCAATGGGACCTAACAGACATATACAGAACATTCCATCCCAACTCTACAGAATATATATTCTTTTCAGCAGCTCATGGAACTTTCTCCAAAATAGACCACATATTAGGACGTAAAACATGCCTCAACAAATTCAAGAAGATTGAGGTAGCATCCTGCATCATATCAGACCACAATGCATTGAAGCTGCAAATAAACAATGAGAGAACAAACAGAAATCATGCCAACTATTGGAGATTGAACAATACACTATTAAACAATGAATAGATTGTTCAAGAAATTAAATTGGAAATTGAAAAAATTCTTGAACTAATCGATAATGAAAATACATTACCAGAACCTATGGGACACAATGAAGGCAGTCTTAAGGGGAAAATTTATAGCACTGAATGCCTTAATAACAAAGACAGGGAGATTCCAAATTAATAACCTAACTAACCAACTAAAGACATTGGAAATATTAGAACAATCCAGTCTTAGGAGCTCAAGACAAAAAGAAATAATTAAGATTAGAGCAGAGGTCAATGAATTAGAAGCTAAGAAAATGATTTTTTAAAAAGAGATGAAACAAATAGCTGGTTCTTTGAAAAGATAAATAAGATTGACAATCCCCTGGCCAATCTAACCAAACAGAAAAAAGAGAATTGCCTAATCAAGAAAATCAGAACTGAAAAGGGAGAGATCGCAATGGACACCAATGAAATTGGAAGAACCATCAGGACATACTTCCCAAACTTATATTCCACAAAATTGGAGAATCTGGAAGAAATGGATGAACTCTTGGATACCTACCACCTACCAAAACTAAACCCAGCACAGATAAATCTCCTAAATAAACCTATTAAATTGATCGAAATCAATAATGTAATCAAAAACTCCCCAGAAGGAAAAGTCCACATCCTGATGGATTGATTCTCAGCCAAATTCTACCAAACCTTCATCACAGAATTCAAACCACTCTGAAGCTTTTTAGAGTAATCGGAGAACAAGGAATACTTCGAAACTCCTTCTGTGAAGCTTGCATCATTCTAATACATAAACCAGACAAAGATAAATCCAGAAAGGAAAACTATAGACCTACTTCCCTGATGAACTTAGATGCAAAAATTCTGAATAAAATCTTTGCAAACCAAATGCAACAACATATTAAAAATATTATCCACCTCTGCCATGTCGGCTTCATGCCAGTGATGCAGGGTTGGTTCAACATATGGGAATCAATCAACCACTGATATACATCACTTACAGGATGTTACGAGAATGCTGAGCTCCTGCTATTTGGCGGAAACCTGCAAGCCAAGAACTGCTCATCTGTGTAATGGTGGTGCTAAACCTAGGTGGGTTAACAGCCTGCTGATTGGCTAAGAGATCTGCTCATTGGCAAAGAACCCTTAGCTGGAACTGGGATCCAGGGCAAATTCCTATTTTTTAATAAAATATTTTTATTTGCAAGCAGAGAAAAATAGGAGAGACAGAGAAATGGGCAAGCCAGAGCCTTTAGCCACTACAAATGGACTCCAGATGCATGCGCCACTTTGTAAATCTGGTCTTTAGTGAGTACTGGTGAATGGAATTTGTGTTGCTAGGCTTTGCAGGCAAACCACTGAACCATCTCTCTAGTTCCCAGATTCTTTATAAATAGCTTTCTTAAATTAATTTCCATACATTTTTCTCCCCTTGTTCAAAAAACATTTTATCTCTCTTCAGCCACTGACACAAAGCTTCACACCTTGTTCAAATGTTTTAAGGAGACAATATTAAATCTTATTTTTGTCATTTTCTAAAATTCTCATGAATATGGTGTTTATGGATTTAATTTTGTAGTATTAATTAGATGCTCTAAAACTTAATTTAAACCCTACAACTCATCCCAATTCCTTTAGTTATACTCAATTTATTTCTCCCATTACATACAACCTACTTTCTTTCTGCTTTATAGTATTTTTCATTCCACTATGCAAAAATCTTTTTACTATGCAGGCTCTCCCTTAAAAGTTAAAACTCATCAGGGGTCCTGATAACCTGACTGTTAAGAAATCAATGAGTAATATGCATTAATAGAAGCATTAGCTTCTGCCATATTCAAATTTTATCTCTCATTTTTATTTCATAGCTATTATGTAGTTAATGAATTATTACAAGCCTATCAGTATACACTATATTTAATGATCTATTATAAGAACCTTCTCTTTACCAACATTGATATACTCCTTATTCTTCACTGACAACATGTAGTAAGTACATGCCTTTATTCAATGTATTAGACAAGACCTGTACTATCAAAGGTTCAATGATCAACTTTTAAGTAGGAAACGTATACTTTTCCTCAAGAAATTGTACTCAGTCTATATTTGCTTATCTTCATATTTCTGGCCTGTGACAGTGAATATAGCTGCTGTTAGCTCACTAAGAATCAAAACTACCCACCTCATGGTTTCTAGGAGTAAAGGTGGAGAAAGCCAAGGGCCACTCCTTCAGGAGCACAGGCTTAATGACTTCACTTCCTTTACTAGGCTCCACCTCTAAAATTGCCACATTTCCTAAACATGTAAGACTTCAACCCACAAGCTTTTGGGGGACATTTAACATATACACCATAATACACGGGTATCACAGTCCATTGATCTACCTCCATGGTGCTTAACAAAGCTACTAATATCTACTCAACCCTGGTTCATTACAAGTTATTGTCATTTTCCCAAGAAGTTTAGACAAATTTAGAAACAGACACATATTGCTAGTTGTAAACAGTAGTAACGACTCAAAATCTTAATGAAATTGAAAAATATTGGGAGATTCTGTGACATATAAAAATGAGCACTGACTTAGAAATGAGAGACAATAAAATTGTTCACAAATATAGAAATGTCACTGAATTAAAAATAAACCAATTCTTCCAGGTGTGGCAGTACATGCTTTTAGTCCCAGTACTTGGGAGTCAGAGGTATGAGGATGGCCATGAGTTCAAGGCTATCCTGAGACTACATAGTGAGTTCAGTTCAGCCTGGGCTAGAGTGAGATTCTACCTCACAAAACAAACAAACAACAACAACAAAACAATTTGAGATCACATTGATCTTGACTCCCATTTATCTCTATATTTATTTGAATCCTACCTAGACTTCGGGTTAAATAATGCTTGAGAAGTCAGATAGGCAAGGTGTACATTAATAGGCAAAAAGAAGTTTTTACTGTCACTTAGAATATTGACATTATAGTCCGTTTCAATAGTGGTGTATAGAAATTAAACAAACAGTGGAAGAAAGAAGAAAGTCTAACTGAGAATCGAGAGCACCATGGGGAGGAGATTCATATTTATATTGAGAGATTAAGATAGAGATATTGGAAATAAGTGATCAAGAAATGACCTTTCTGGAGAAACCAGATAAACGGACACGTGATGTATGAGGCAAAAACCAACTTTCTGAGTTCATGGACGAAGAAAAATACCACTGCTCTGAAGTATGAGGGATGAAGTATGAAGCCTTAGACAACGGGGGAAGTGGGTGCCACAAAGCAGATCAGAGTGCCAGTGGCCTTGACAAGACCCGAGCTTTTCATTCATTCATTCATTCATTCATATGCATGTGTGGGCATGTGCATGAGTGTGTAAAGGTATTTATATGTGAGTACACATGCAAGCAGCAGCATCTGCATGAAGGTTGGAGAACAGCTTTTGGGTCTGTCATCTCTGGTTCACCTCGTTTGAGGAAAAGTTTCTAACTCAGTCTTGCTCTGCTATTATTTTTTTTCCATGCTGGCTGAGTGCTTTGGGGAAATTCTCTTATCCCTTCCTTCCATCTCACCTTCAATGTGCTGGGATTAGAGAAGTGTGCCATGGCTTCCACCTTGTTACATGGGGTCTGAGGAAATAACGTGAGGATTTAGGCTTGAGTTGCTAGCAGTTTATCTGATGAGCCATGTCCCCAACTCCAAGATTGGAGATTTTTGACACAAATTAATATGAATTTTCATATAATTTTATTTTCATAGATCTTTTCTGATTATTTAAAAATCCTTCTCTTCCTTGTCTACTTTTTATGATCATGAGTAAAAATAAATATTTTAGGGGCTAGGGTTGGATTTATAAGAGCATTTGACAACCAATTCAGAAAGAACTGTGTATATCCGATGTTCCTCAGTTCATTTATGAAAATATTTTCCTATGAGTGGCATTCTGCAATGACGCCTGACAGCAAATTACAATATTTGGGCAAAACAATGACATCATTCTTTATATTCATTTTTGCAGCCACTTTACTGTATTTTATTTTTCATTCTTATTTAACAGAAGTACTCACTAAAATGCTGACACATAGGGTCATTAAATGAATTCAGAAATTCCCCAACAACACTCAGATGAAATTTTTATATACTTTTAAAGTTTGTAGATACAATTTTTCTTAAGTTTTAATCAAATAAGGTCAAAGCAATACAAAGTGGAAAAGAGGCATTTTCTCTTATGCCTTTCATGAAACATAAAGCCTTGGCTTGAGGCTCTAATGACAGAGAATCTAGAAATAATATGAGACTAATAAAGGAACTTTAAAAGGTAGGGGACATCATGGCAGCCTTTCTAAAAGGAATTTAGCTTCTGTTAAGAAGGAAGTAAAGTATGTAGAAATTAATTAGTCATTTGTCATAATCATGCTATATTTATATTAAAATACTATGTAAAAGTTGTTTGTTCTTTCTGAATATAGTCTTAATTCTCATTCTCAGAATTCCATATTATCCCAATCAGAAGGCTGGAAATCTGTGGAAGCTAGTTTTGACGATATCAATACAGAATGACAATCTAGGGTTCAGCAAAACATGTTATCTACATAATCTTTTTATCCCCACAACTGTATTTGGGAAGAAATAATTGTTCTTTCAAAGCATGAAAATGTGATCTCCAGAGCCTGCTTTGAATTGCTCCCTGTGATTTAGGACCCCAGAGTCCTGTTTTCCAGATTCCCCAAACATCAGGTAGCTTGAGAAGTTTTCACTTTACCTGGAAGCTCCCAGCCAAGCTCACAGAGAGAATACACAAGATGATTTTGGATAATTGAATTCTTTTCTTTGGGGTTTATGTCTTTTTTATCTCATCTTAGATAAGGAGCTATTCTCTTTTTTCACTGGGGTATATGACAAAATAATTGCATTGTTTTTGATATATTCCTGGGCGTCAGGATATTACCCCTTAATTTGTAACTCAGGCCCAGGAGAGAGAATTATAGTTTAGATACACAATGATTCATTTTCTTTATTTTATGACATCCAGTTCACAATCTTCTCTTTATATATAAAATACATTTAAGTTTTCTTCAACATTCCATCCCTGTATTTCCAATGCTAAAAAGTTTCTCCAACACGTTGTCATGTGATACTGTTTTAATTAATGCTGGTCAGATTGTGCCCACGGTGAATTTCATCACTCCAGTGGAATTTCTCTTCTAATGCCTCTTCTCATTAGAAACACTCACCACATCTCTTCATTGCAACAAAGATGGAAAGGGTCAAGGGCTAATGGAGAAAATGTTCAAAGACTCATGATGAATCCCTGCAATTCTTACCTTTTCAGGAGTCAGCTATGGCAGCCAATGACGATTCATATGTCCACGAACAGCATAGAAAACTGCAGTATGTAAGGTACAACTGTGACTGCATCCCACACACAAGGGTTTCCCTATTGACTTTAATCATCTTCACATTTCTTTAGGAATTCCACTTATTTCCCCCTTCTTTGTTATTATATGCATAGCTGCACTTTTGTATTTGCATCTTCATACTGTTTTTCCAAAAATGTTTGTCCAATATTTATTTATTTCCTTTTATTTGTTTTGTTTCAAATGTTGTGATTGTCTTTGAGAATGACTCTTAAATCTTTATTTCTGTGGCTAAATTCTTATACTATTAAGGCACATTTTTACAACACCTTTCAGTTGACTACTCCCACAGAGAAAGTCTAGGAATTTAAAGATAAATCTGGGGACTGAGGATATGATTCATTGGAAAGTGCTATGCAGTGAGGAAGAGGATTTGAAGTCAATCTTCAGCACCCAACTAAAACTCTGGGCATGCCTGTGATCAGAGACAGGAGGGTCATCTGAGCTGACAACATATCCCAAACTAATGAGATCCTGGTTCACAGAGTGATTGTGGCCCAAGGCAATGAGGCAGAAAGGTGATGGAGGAGGATACCTTATGCCCTCCCCTGGCCTCCATATACAGGTGCATCTGATGCCCACATCTGCCCACGTAGATGCACACACACACACACACACACACACACACACACACACACACCTATTCAAAATGATCTTCTCTTTCAGTACATCACAGCTTTCCTTTGGATTAATTTCATGAGTTCAGACCATTCGTTACAGGTGGCAAGGTTTGAAACAAATTCCATTCTCATTAAAATTGAGGTGTCCTCTGGAGCTCCATAATTCTGTAGAGTGATAATTCCCTCACAGTATCATCAAACCAGCAAAGATGCTGCCTGTTGAATCGTGGGTTCCCTATCTCAGTAGAAAGACTGGGATCAATAAACAAGGGAAGATCAGAGAACACACATCCATAGTGCAGTATCAAAGGAGTTAAAATTAATAGATGATTAAACACACTTTGATTTCTGTATAGATTTTTACATAAAAATTATAAATACTTAAAGAGACCATTTATAACACAGATTCGAGATAATAAGCAATATTTAAAACAAAAGTGTTGATTCAACCAATCATACAATACTCAGTAACTTACACTAGAGATTTTTTCTCTTTCTATTAAAAAAAATCCATGTTGAAGTGTGAACTATGAATATTTATTTCTTCTGCAATCAGCTTGTGGGGCAGTTCTTAAGGAACTGAAGGTCGGTCAGTCAAGACTAACATATATACTATTAATTAGTCAATAGTTTTCTTAACTAATGTCATAATAATTTGCTGAAGTTGAAGGAAGTGTCAGACTCTAACATTGAATGTTCTGAGATACTATCTCAGTAACAAATGCATCCACATAATAGGAATATAGTGAGTACAGTAAGTAGAAACCTGCTCTTTCTTAAGTATGGCCTTGGGAACATTTATCTTCTGGAGTAAGTTAATATGGAAGGAAACTTAGATAAGGAAAGTCAGTGACTGTGTGTGTCAACCAGTGCATTGACTCTGATCACTCATGAAGTTCTCTCTCCAGTTGTTCCAAAGCAATCGTTTATTGGCCAACTGAAACAATCCAAAAACCCAGACATATAATAGTTATAGAAATTTAACACAAGTCAAAGAAGAACAAGATTCCTCACATCTTGTTAAACAATGTCTGATGAAGGGTGCCATGAGGTTCTCAAATGCCCCTGGAATGTGATGCTGAGAAGCACACATTTTCATGTTTAATGTAATTGTATATATGAAAACTATTTTAACTTATAGAAGTTATTCCTGAAAAGGAAGAAAGAAGGACCTATGTGCCTCTTTGTGGTTGCTGTGTGTTTGGCTTCTAACACCTTAATATCTGGAAAATATCACTGCCGTAGTCAGCCACACACCACTGGGATGAATCTTCAAACCAGGCACAATTTGGGGGAGGAAAGTGTTTATTGAAACTACAGATTGAGGGGAAGTTCCATAACAGCGAAAGAGGCTGGCCCTCTTTCACAGGTCCAAGCAGAGAGAGAAACCCATTACCAACATCACACACAGAACAGCAAACAGGCAGGAGCCAATAAGAGAATTTCTTCCCCTTTATATAGCCTTAGGTTGGGGTCTTACAACCCTATCCCAGACTTAATGGCTTCCTGAGACTCTGGAATTTCCTTCCTGCACTGCCCACACAGGAAAGGATGTTTACTTCTAGCTTCTTTGAGCTTCCTTACATCTTGCCCCCTACTGAGAGGCTGCCTTCCTGTGAACATCCTCAGAGACCCACCCAAGATTACTTGAAAGGTCAAGTTGACATCAAAAGTTAATCATCACAATCACCATGGATCTTTTAGAGAAATTTTTACCCACAAACTCAAGCTCAAGTTTTTAATGACACGAGCAACATGAGATCTTTAAAAAGCAAATGTCAATTCTTAACTTTGCCAACAACATGCATGAAAATGCCACTCCCCTCTTCTCTGCAAAAAGATAGATGAGTTAACTTCATAAAGTTATGTAATTTTGTCCTGTATTATTGGCTATGCCTTTTCCACGAGGTTCTATCCTGTGATCCCATCAGTGGGTATGTATTTGTATTAGTCAGGGTTCTCTAGAGGAAACAGAGTTGATAGAATGAGTATACAAAAAGGGAATTTATTGGGGAAGCTTAGGACAGTCCAACAATAGCAGTCTGCAGGCCCACAGGAGAAGAAACCAGTAGTTGTTCAGTCCACATGGCTGGAGGCCTCAGAAGTCCCAATCCAGCCCAAAAGGCCTGATGGCTCCCTGGGGAGTGGCTGCTCTTCAGTCCATGATGTGAGGCCAAGGAAACTGGGTTCCAGTGTCCAGGAAGGGAAGGAGAGCAGGATGCAAATGCAAGTCACAAACCAGCACCAGCAGCCGGGGGAGGAAGGAAAAGGGTTTCCTTCCCCTCAAGCTTCCTTATGTTTAGTCCCCTTGGAAGGCCCACCCACTGTGAGGAAGGGCTCACTCTGGGAAGGGACCTCCTCCCTTCTCCAAAAATCTTTTGTCAATCCTTCCTGCAGGCAAGATCAGAGACCTGCCCAAGATTACTATGGATTATTACATAGGTCAAGTTGACAATAAATTTAACCATCACAATATTCTTATGTTTTCTCAGTAACCTGCCAGTTTTCATTGAGCTTTCCATCCTTTGATTAAGATCCTCTTAACAGCCTATAATAGTATCCTGCTCTACGCCATTATTTATTTTTATATAATGCATACTTTGGTTTATTGGTAGTATTTTATATAAAAGTTTACATGATTTTGTTAGCATAGTACTGACTGAAAATAAAAATACCATCAAAGTAATAATTTTTTGACAAGAGGGATTTCCTACATGAATCTTGAAAAGTAAAAGTCACATTCAATTTTGCTAAAATATTGGGGTCATAATTAGTTTTTGTGTGTGAATATGTATGTGGAGTGAATGTGTATGTGGAATGTATGTGTGTCTACATGTGTATAAGCACACATGTGTATAAAAGTGCAGGTGTGTGTGTGTGTGTGTGTGTGTGTGTGTGTGTGTGTGTGTGTAGACCAGGGGACAACCTCAGGGTCACCCTCATGATCTGTCACTTGTTCAGACAGAGTGCCTCACTTGGCTAGAGCTCACTGACTGGTCAGCAAGCCCACGGAAGTCTTGTTTCAGCTTCCATTGCTGAGAAATCATCAAGCTTTGCATGTTTCGTGAGTGGAGAATCAAGCTCAAGTCTTTGTGAGTTAAGCACTTTAGTGACTAAGCTGTCTCCTCAGGCTGCAGAAAAGGTGTGGAAAGTCATTCCTCTTCTACAGGTAATCATGCCCCACCCCAAGTCATCTGATTGGAAATTGACCCAAAATATCAACTCCCCTAATTGCCCATCTCATCTAAAGTATTGGCATTATGTTGCACAGGTATTGCATTGGAGTATATATTACCGACTTACTGTTAATTCTGTTTGGCACTGGACATGAAATTCAGGGCCTCATACATGCTGGGCAAGTTGTCTATCACTAAGCTATAGACATTTTCTGTAACCCCCAATATTACATTATTGGTTTAAAATGGGTTTCTTTCTTAACAGTTTAGCATCTACAAAGTACTTGTCCTACTTCTGAAAGATATAAGAAATTGGTTTATCATATTGATAAGCATTATCATGAGATTATCTCTCAAAATGCAAAGCATGTCTTCTATTTTTTTCTCTGAGATTCAGAATCAAAATCAAAGTTGAATCCAAATTCTTTACTGAAAGATAATACTAAAAGTTTTTACTTATCTAAGTTTTTGCGTGGTCTGTTATACATTTTTTAAAACTTCTTTATGTCTTCAGTTCGGTAGGCTTTTTTGCCATAGAATTACATTTAATGAAATAATACAAATTAATAAGTTCTGGCTCACACTCCACTACCTGCATCCGAGTGCATTTTCCTAGTACTAGGCTCCTAAATATTGGGGTGCAAACATGCCAGAGATTTTTCTTGAGAAGTTTCATGAAGTTTCTCAAGTTATACATAGTTCTTCCATAAGTCTTACTTGACCTCAGGCTTTCCGCTTTCACCATTGTACTTGACTCTGTTTCTACTTTTTCTGCTTCTCTTATTCCTTCTGCCTTCCCTATGGGTTTCTTATTCATCACTTCTTTATTTAGCAGTTGACTGGATGAATCAGTCATAACTCTGTATGGAAATTTCATATTAGGTAGATCATTTCACCAGACCATATCATAGGCAAGAGTGAGTCTTACTCATTAGGTTAGTTATGGCCTGGGTCACATAACAAATATGTCCTGCTGATACTTTTTTTTAGAATAAAACTGTAGTGATGGAAAGGTTTTTAAGTCAATATGCTTCCTTTATTGAACTACATTTGAGGCAGTGGAATTTAAATGTATATTTATGTCTACCTATAGTATATTTTATATTCATTTCAACTTTCTATTACCAAATTATTATTATTTTTAAAGAAATGCTTAGGGAAAGAATGACAATTCTTCATAGAATAAAAATAATCTTCTTAGCCTAATTACAGTGCCATGCAATAGCAAATTATGTTCTGGATTTTTTCCATTAAATCTGAAACGAATACTAACCTTAAATTAACCTTTCCAACGCTGCTATCTTAGAGAGTTTGTGGAGATAGAAGGAGGGATGTCTGATGTATGTACAAAAGCTCTGAGTGTTTAAGCAGATGGTAAGAACCAGAAATCTGGCTGCTCTTGACAAATAATCAGGTCTTATCAAGTCATTTCACTATGGAAATTACATTAGTAATTTATTGCTGACTTAAGGAAATAAATAGTTTTCTAATAAAGTTTGTTTTTGGAAAAAGATTCCTTCTGAAAATAGTTCTTCTGTAGTTCACCACTGATCCCCCCCCCCCAGCTAGATTACAGGAAAAGAGAAAAATGATTTTTCTCACACACATTTAAAAAAAAAAGCAACTGACAAACTAGTGAAGAAATCTGTAAGGAGGAGCAGTTTCTTCCTGCTTTGGCTCACTCAAGTGAATTAAACTGTCTCCATTTCTTTTAAAATAGAAAGAGAGAGAGAGAGAGAGAGAGAGAGAGAGAGAGAGAGATCCCAAACCATTAGAGATGGTTTGTCCTCTGCATAAGCCAATAGTGGATCTCCTGCCCACAAACCTAAGATGATTAATTACCAGCTCCACAGAAAGTAGAGCATTTTAAAATAAGAAGAAAGAAAAATATAACTTCAGAAAATAATTTTAAATGTTGAACAATTTAACTCTTTCCAAAATGACATGATAACAAATTAATCAAAAAGAGTATTTCATGAAAGCAGATGAGGTTACTGGAGTGAGGGACAGTGTCTAGGAAGATCTGGGAAGAAGATGAGAGGGTCGGTGGGTGAGGAGAACCAAGCCCAGAGTATGTCTGAACATGCCATGAGGAGACGCACTGCTCTGTGTGTTATCTTAGAGAATTGATTTTAAAATACGCCAAAATAAAATCTCTGGTTGCCAAACACACTTAAAGCTACTCTGATTGTGTCCAAGGAGCAAAGGCACTAAGAAAACTAAAGCAATACCAAAATTTTAAATATATACAAAATATCCAAAGACCAATATTATATGTTAACTTGAAGCCAAATTTTATACATGTTTGTTTTAATTGGGAGAGTAGTTCCTTGGTTACCATTTATATAGTATGCTTATATATACATAATGTATATGTGATTTTTAAAACCAATGTATGTTAGGTATACTAGGAACTGTGGGAAAAAGTGAACAAAATTCAGGTAACATCCTAGATTTGTATCGTTTTGTATTTGTATTTGCAGAACAAATACTGGACACTAACTCTAAAGAGAGTATACTATATTATAAGGTGACTATTGCCTTAGAGAAAAACAAGAGTGGGCAGTTTTAGGGGATATTCATTGGCAGATAGTGATTGTAACAGTATTCAGGGTCATTATTGGAAAGGTCAGGACCCATAGGAAGCGAGGGGAGCTACCTGAGGAAGAAGAGAAAGAGGACTCAGGGAGCCAGGCCTGGCCTTGCTTGACGTATATTGGTATCTGTAGTGTGTCAGGAGCTGTGGGAAGAAGGCGGGAAATAGAGATAAATGTCACTAGCAGAGCCGCTGATGTAGAAAAAGTGGAAAGAGATGACCTTGGAGAGTTTCCAGCCAAGAAATGACAGGCCCTGAGCTGTATTCTCTGAGAGGACTTCAAGGGACTTCCCGTGACTACAGACTGATCTCCTGGAAAGATCCAGGCGGGGATATAAATTGTGAACTTATAAGATCTATGAACACGCATAAAGTCACCCAGGTAGGACTTGTCTTTGTGTTCTTTGGTTTCATTACGGCTAATCAGCTGTGAGACACAATATTTTCAGTTTTAAAGCTAATAAAATCTTAAAAACTATGTTCAAAGAGTTCTCTCAGTCTGTCATGGAGGTCTGAGGAATATTGTCCAGCCGCATGCATTTAATTTTGGGATCACAAAATTTTGATTGCTCTTAATACAAAAAATCAAATACTTTTGATAAATCATCACATTGCAGGCATAGCCATCAGCTAGGAAACTGCTGGAAACATCGACCCGGTGTTCAGCAAGGACCTGCTAATGTGGTTGTACTTTAAAGATTAAGTAACACCGTTGGACTCCCTGTTAAGTTTATAAATGGAAAAAGATGATTACAGACGCAGAGTGCAGACTTCTCTCTTCATTTGTGTCTTAAGTTGTGTCTAATACCTTTCCTCTCTAATAACCACGCTAATGTAAGGTTTTCTTGAGAGACTGACGTCAGATCAATGGGGATTGACTCTTTGCTCTCTCATTGCCACACCTGCAGCATCTAGAATAATGCTATGAACTTAGAAGGAGCTTTCCAATTTGTATGCATAAGTATATGTTTTCTACTTCATCCTCGGCCCAGACAAAAATGCAAACTGGACAGAAATAAGAATGAGCAAACAAATAAGCCCTGCATTTAATTAATTGAAAAAAGACATTGACAGAAATACCCACCTTGGCTCATTGTGAAGACTTTGAAAGAAAGGATTATTAATTTAAAGATAATTTCAGACTAAGTGGCAAAAATAGAATATAAACTCTGTAAAACCCAAATTCTCTTCTTCATTAAAAAAATTCGTTTTTTTAAATAAATTTACCATTTTTCATGTGACTTTTCCATGCTTCTGTGCATGTTCAAGGAATGCTTGTGGAGGTCCCAGGACAGCCGAGGTACTGGTCCTCCTTCCACCTGTTTGAAGCAGGTTCTCCCGTCATTCACCACAGTTTGTACCAAGCCCCCTGGCCCAAGAGCAGCTTGGGATTTTCCTTTGCCCACCTCCCATTCTGCGTGGGTAGCCAGCATGTCTACCCACTGAATCAACTCCTCATTCCCTGTTTATTTGTTTGTTGGCTTGTTTTAATCAGAAAAAGAGTGGCCTCAAACCAAAGCTCTGAGAGGAAAGAAAGAGTAAGGTTAAAAGTGGTTACATGTGGGAACCAGTTGTAGAAGATCAGACAAGGGAGGGTGAGACACAAAATAAAATGGATTATAAACATAGGAAAAACAATTGTAAAATTCATAGAGAAGCACAAACGATCCTCAATAGCCAAGGCAACCCCACGGAAAGTGAGTAATGTTAGAGGAGGTAAAACCATGACTAATTTATACAACATTAGTACCATTTTCTGAGATTGAGCTGAGGTGGAGATATACAGTGTTTGAAGTGAGGCAGGGCTATGTTGTGAGACCTTGCCTCAGAAACAAGATTTCATTTCTTGAAGTTATAGCCTTAGTACCTTAAAAAATGTAAAAAGATTTTGACATAGCATTTTTACACATGCAAGTTAAAATGAGATAGTTGAAGTAAACACCAATCCAATCTGAATAGTATTTTCACAAAAGTGGAATTTTGGACACAATAAAACCAGAGAGGCATGCTCACTGGTTATGAAGGCTTCAAGGCAAGGAGAGAAGCTTCAGTAGATCCAAACTTGTCAAACTTAACCTTGAAACTTTAGCCTCCAGAATTCTAAAGAAATTAATTTCTATTTTTCAAACCTACAGCCTGTGGAATACTGCTAAAGTAAGCTAATAAAACCATACTCTTGCAAGGAAAAAACTAGAATGTACTGTTTCTTTTCTAACAACCTGATTTTTCATCACTTTAAAGACAAAATTGGGAGGGAAAAATGAAAATATTGGCATAGTCATTGGATAAGGTGTTTTTTTCTACATTAAATATGAAAAGTCGTGTTATTCTTTTGTAGGAGAGAATCTGTTATTCTTTTTGTGATATCTTTATTGTGTTCTACTTCTATTCAATCTCTTTAATACTTTGTTAATTATTACTACTATACAACTTATAGCTCTAGGAAGTATATAGGGGTGGGGAGGAAAGAGTGTAATAACACATTGTGTAATAGAAGCATCACATAGAAACACAGCCCAATGTACTCAGGCGGTGGTACCTAATAAAACTGAGTTTTTTATCTTCATGAAACTTAGGCAAATGGGGGAAAGGAGATAAATTTTGAAACTAACTCAAAAAGGATGATACATCTAAAGTTCTCTAGAGTAAAATTCAATAGAAAATATTCATTATGTTGCTTGGGCACAAAAACATTTCTTAGAGAAGACATATACTGTACAAGATAGATGAAGATTATAAAAGTTTCATAAATGAGAATTTATTGAAATGAGGAAACATGCTAACTATAAGTGCCAGAGAAAAATGGAAAAACAGACAGGCTTAGATGCAATGTTTGAAATCTCTGACAAAGGACTTATATTTAGATTATATATAGAAGTATGAAAATATATTTTCTAATCAAAGATAAACAGATAGGCAATAATTACCAAAAATCCTAAATTAAATAAATAATAAAATACAACAAGTTATAACCACGTTTAGTCATTACTTCAAGTTCATTAGTTACTAAAAATAAAATGATAGGCAAATCCAAGTATTGGAATATAGCTTATTAGCATCCAATAAATTTATATCTATACTTGACTCAATAATTCTAGAAGTTTACCCAGAATATATATATATATATATACAATCAGTGTCTGTACAACCGCTTTCACACAGACACTCATAGTAGTGTGATTCTGGGTAGTCAAAATTTGGAGATAACTCTAATAAAGTTCATTGAAAAATCACACTCAACTTGGGTCTGTGAAGATGGCTCCATTGATGAAGCATTTGCTATCCAATCCAGAGAACCTGTGTTTGGATCCACAGCACCCACGTACATGCTGGAAATGGTGGTGTGTGCTTGGAGTCAGGGAAAAGTGGACCCCCAAGGCAAGCTCTGGGTCCTGTCAGAACCCCGATTTAATAAACAGGCTGGAGACGGGTTGAAGATATCTGAAGTTGACTTCCAGACTCCAGACACATGTGCAAGCTGGAAATACACGTGTGCTCACACTCATATAAGCACGGACGCACACACACATGCCTATGCAGCAACAAGAAGCAAACCTCAAGGTCTAGTAAGTGCTCGCTTATAGCGCTGTGGTGGGTCCCAGCAGGCTGAGGGGACTGAATCGCCTGAGTCCATTTTGTCCATGGGTCACTTGCTATGGTTTGAATACAGCTTCCTCCCACCCAAACTCATATTCAAATTTCATTGCCATTTCTGTTAGTCCTTCCTAGAAGTGTCCTCCGAGAACTTCCCAAGAGGTAGGTTTCTTCCTTGATTCCTGTCAATAGAAAATTGGCATCAAACTCAGAATCCACTGACAAAAACTCACTTATGTGTCTTCGTTCACAAGGTGTGACTTCACTAGTGATCTACAGTAGGCTGAGACAAAGAATTGAGGCCCTGGGTGTAATTAACCTACAAATTTAAGTTATGCTTACATTGTGCTGGGATTATTCATATTTCATGGAGAGATGATCGACACCCACCCCAGTCTGTGGAATTTCTACCATCCATTCCTGCTCTGCTCCGAGAGCTTCTTAATGGAAGTAACTCTGACACCTATAGCAAGAAGAAATGTCTCCAGTCCATGTTCCTTTTGCCATAATCACATTTTCCCTTTCTCTGCTACTGATTCCACTTATCTCAGACCATTTTATCCTCACCATCCCAATCACAAATTACTTGTAAATATGACAGTTTATCATCATTCAAGAAACTCTTAACAACGGTGCCACCAATAGAAGGTTTCTTTTTTTTTTTTTTTTTTTACAATTCGACAGAGGGAGAGGGCAAAATATGATTACTACTTCTAGTCTTACTCTTTGGTTTTATGGAAATTCTATTTTCACTAATTTACTTTGGAAGAAGCCTCTCAAATCAAGGGTAACAAGCTCACGGTGCCTGCACAAACCCAAGTAGCTTCTAATTTCATCTCCCCTTGATTTCCCCAGGTGCCACTCAGTGACAGTTTGCATTTTGCTTCCTCCTCTTCCATCAGCCTCCTTGGGATCCCAAGCATATGTAGCCTTGGGAAGATCTAAAAGTCATTTTCTTGTAATTAAATGCATCCAAAATGAAATTTGCCAAGCATAAAAACTCCAATCTTCTGTCAACAAAAGTCCGATAATGCAATATGTTAAGGAGGAATTCTTGAGTTTAAACTCCAAGGTCAAGTGAGGGGGCACTGAAATTAGTTTTTAAGTGATTAAAGTGGGAGGGAAAATTTTACATGCCATTAAAAAATGCGGGAATTATTTGTGAAATCAAAACTCTAGAAAAGACATTTAACGAAAGTACTGAGTACACATCAGAGGAAGCGGGTTCTTTTGGACCTCCTTCAGGACTTGCCCTAAGGCTGCTGAGAGGAAATCACCTACCAGCGTGAGCAGAGAGAGCACGTTAGCCCAATGCCAAGGTGGGATGCCAACAAAGCCTCTGTGCTTACAAAACTGAAAAACAAGCATCCCTTGTTCACATCCCTCTCTTTCAAATGGTTATGTCACCTGCCTCTATATTACGTGTTTCCCCTCCTCGCTGAGAAGCAGCAAAGGCTTGATGACATCTGCATTTCATAAAGTCACTCTATCTTAAATGACATGATTGTGCTGAGGAAAGGTCTTTGTACTAAGTGATCCCCTTCCCCCGGGAGGAGGGGAACAGATCTCAAACTTTGTCATTTGGCTAGAATTAAAAAGTCAAGCTATCTTGGTTCTAAAATCTTCTCTTGCCACTCTTCCGCATCTGGAAGTTTAGTGTTTAGTTCAGTTTTATTTGTTTTTATGTTTGACTATATAGATTACTGTTTTAAGAAACGGTTTGTATGTTAGAATGTTGCACAGCGGCCTTGTGAATAAATTCTAGTATACTGGGCTAGTGACAGGTTGGAGATGAATAAACAGGACCAAGGGTTTGTGCAGGGTACCCAATAAACCCAATAAAGGAAGAGTAGATAAAACCCAGACTCAGGCTTCACTTTCAATGTCCTTTCTGGTGTAAAAGTGCCCTGGAATTTTCATCATGGAAGAGAAATAAAGACATACTTTTGCATTAAAAGTCTCAATGTATCAGAGAGAGTTCTCATGTTGAAATGAAATTATTTAACTTACTGGCTTTACATGGGTATATAATGCTAGCATCAGGTACAGATGCGTGCATTTCATTTGTTTTGTAGCTGGATTGGTCTCAAAGTCCATAGTAAATACTTTTTTTCCACTATTTAGTCATTTTCACAAATAAATGAATTCATGGACTGGGTGAAAGTAATTTGCTACAAAATAACCCCAAAGCACATTAGATCGAATAACAGAATTTTATTGTGTGATTATGCAGATAAGTTTTAAGATAAACTTTTTTTTTTAATTATTAGGGGTAAGGGACCTGAAAAGTGGCTGTCAGCTTGGCTCCAGTTGCTTCTGACTAGATGTTAATCAGTCTTCATGGCTGTAATGCTCTGTGAAATGAAGACAAAAATATTACCTTCCTGGGAAGTTTACAGTAGACTGAAAGAGCTAATATGTGCACAACATTGAGAATTCTTCCCAACATATGAAGAAGTACTCACTAACCCTAGATATTTTGGCACGGTCCTAGTTGGAAAGCCTGGGAGAATTAATTATATGACTTGACCTTTCCCTGAGGTTCTGCTTCTGTGTACATTTTATAAGCGCTCACATTTTTATCAATCTACTTTTACTCTAAGAATTTATGAAAACAAACAATTATTTACATAAACTTTTGCAGTTCTTTATAATTTTATATGAAATCTTGATGGGAACAAAATTTTCTAGAAGTCTGGTTGGATCATACTCTCCTGCAATCCCAGCACTCTGGTTACTCAAATGTCCCAAGACAGCTAGTGTTATAAAAGGAGACTGAATTTTTATTTCTTTGGGGATAAACTGTTTAATGTTATGTGTAAGAGATTTGACAGTATAATCAACCCCAATTTATAGAGATTGAGGGTAGGCTGGAATAACTTTACAATTCAGCCAGAGATCTGCAAGCCTCTCTAAAGATAAAGAACGGGTGCAGACCTATAGGAAGTATTTGAAGAGTTAATTACATTTTGAAGGGGCAAGAATACGCTGCTTTGCATTGTGACCCAGAAGCCAAGGTCATAGATGAAAAGTACCAGAAAGGGTGGATTAACGGTTTGTGTATCAAACCTGAAATTATCTTCCCTAATCGCCCCCTTCTCATTTGCCCCCTTCATTTGCATGTGTTCATCCAGCCCTCCTTTACTCTGCTCATCTGTTGTAATTTCATTCCCCAACTTCATCTTCTTCTCTTGTGACATATTTAATTTCAGCAACTCCTTCAAAATATTCTTGATATCCTGTGACACCCAGAAGAATAATTAGTGGTTATCATTCTCTTAATATGCACTTTTTCTTAATATTATACTATCTCCCTAAGAACAACTTCCTTATATTTCTATTTGACTATTGATCATCTCAGAAGAAGTCTGCTAAACTTTTTTTTGGTTTTTTTTTCAAGGTAGGGAGGCTGACCGGAAATTCACTATGTAGTGTCAGGGTGACCTCAAACTCAAGGCCATCTGCGTCTGGAGTGCTGGGAAGTCTTTAGGCGGGGGCCACCACACCCAGTTTAAAAGGGAAAAGTTTAAATTTCAACTTGGTTGAAAGCAATCTCGAGTCTACCACTTCCCTCAGTTTTCCTAATTATTAACCATCTTCCTGCTTCCAAATTTCATTTGTTACCTGCTCTTCATTCCAGAACCTAGGAGAAAGAAAACTTATGAAGAAAATGATCATTTCATATGTCTGTGATATTTCCCAATCTTGTTTCTTGGGAGAGCCTTAAAGCAATACTCCAATTGAATTTCTAAGGCTGTCAAAATTAAAGTCTCTGTCAAAATTCAGAGAACACTTAGTAACAATTACCTTTACATTGCTTGGAGAAGAAAAACCTGACGAAAAGCAGTTGATGGGAGAAATGGGTTTCTTTGGACCTAGTCTCCAGGGACACTTCATCAGAGCAGGAAAGGGACCTCAGAGCAGAGGCTAAGCCAACCTTGCTGCACACGTTGGCAGGGACAGCAGCACGAGAATGACCTGAGTTTACAAATCTAGGTGAAATTCGTCTCAAGACTGGGCTGGGAGCTGGCTAATAAACCCCCAGCTAATGACAAATCTCATCCACAAGACTCCATCTCCCAAATGGCCACCAGCTGGGAACAATGACAAAAACCACAGGGTGCTGCACACTTTGCCCTCAAACTACCAGACTCTAGATGTCATTGTTGTTTCTGAATGAACCTTGGCATTCCTCATTGGGGGCAGGGCCTGGACTTCACCTTGTTATAGAAAGCCACAAGGCAGTGACATATCAATTTGAAAACAGCCTTCTGTGTCTCCTCAAAATTCCCTCCAATGAGACCACATGACATTACCAGACAGAGTTGATGGGATTTATACAATTCTATTCCAGTGTGGGCATTGTTCATTTTCTTAAAATGTTCAAAACCGACATTGAATATAAGATGTCATGAAAAATTTAGTGTATTAATTGCATACCAAGACACACACTATATACATCCGCCTGCAAATAAAATTCTAATATGGGAAAACATTAATAGTACTTCCAAAGATGGCAAACATAAAAATATATTTGTAATATGGCTTCCACACTGTGTGGTGAAATTTTCAATCCCCAATTAATGAGATTTTTAAACATATATTTAAATAAAAACAAGAAAAGAAAAACAAGCTTTGAAGTACACACATAGTGCATTTAGGCACCAAAGCAAAAATACACCATTTTAATATGTGTTAATTTAGGTGAGTTTCTTGAGTGTTATGCAGAAGAAAAAGGCTTATTCAAAAAGTTATAAACTGCTGGGCGTGGTGGTGCATGCCTTTAATCCCAGCATTCAGGAGGCAGAGGTAAGAGGATCACCATGAGTTTGAGGTCAGCCTGGGCTAGAGTGAGACTCTACCTCGAAAAACCAAACCAAAACAAAGGTTCTAAACCGTGTCGTCGTGCTTGTATACCACTTTTGGCGTGGCCATCACAGGAAGGAGCATAGGTCAGTGACAGCCACGAGGTAAGGGCTGGGGATCAGTATTGGGGTCGAGAGGCATCGAATGTGAAGGTGGAGTGTGGCTCTCAAAAGGTAACACCAGCAGTGTGCCCATTGACGGAATTGTTTCATATACCTCCAACATTGGCATTTTGGTTCTGATGTTGCAGGTAGAATTATGCACTGTTTTGATAACTGCAAACTGATCTATAATTGTGATGAAACAGACACATTAATATCATTAAGATATATGACAAGTTCATGTTTTGTTGCCTTCTTTTTCACCCGAAAGTTTGTTCATCAAAACCTGCAGAGTACCTTTAATTCAAAAAATATTCATTTTTTGCTGTTTTCATTCAGTTTTTGTTTTTTTATTTTTTATCTTTCTTTCTTTTTCATATGCCTTACCTCCCAGAAATAGAAAATACTTCACTTCTGCAATATATTTTATTTATTCATTTTCAAACAGAGAGAAAGAGAGAGAGAGAGAGAGAGAGAGAGAGAGAGAGAGAGAGAGAGAGAGAGAGAGAGAGAGAGCGCACCAGAGCTACCGCCTTGTGGGTCTGGCTTATGTGGGTCCTGGGGAATTGAACCCAGGGCCTTAGGCACTGGAGGCAAGTGCCTTAACCACTGAGCCATCTCTCCAGCCCTTCATTTCTGCAATATTCACATTCAAACTTTGATAAAAGGAATGGAAGAAAAACAAGCTAAAAGCTTAGACAAGTGTGGTGGGGTTTTGATTTATTTGTGACCTTTGCCTCTGACCTCTTGTTAGGATTCCCTTTCGGTGTCCTGTGATCCCCAGCCACCGTTAACTCCCTTAACTGCCATTTTCTTTTGTGCAAGCGTTTGTGTTTAGTATTCCAACCATTCACCTGAGAATTGAATGTCCCGGATAAGACTGATGAAGACTAGCTTTGGTTTCCATAGTGAGACAAGGTGACTGTCTTCAGGGGATTCTAAGTTCTTAGAAGACACATTCAGGCATTAGTGATGCCCGATCAGCATGACGGAAAGCTTGCTGTGGAAAGGCTGGGTTGTTTCTCAGCTAATGACTTTTAGTCATACCAGAATGGTTAGAAATGAATTTTGAGGTCAAACAAAGCTACAAGAGGAGAGGAGATGTAACCTTTGGAAAAGAATCCATTTGCCCATGAACAACTGAATTTGACTGAAAACAGAGTCCAGAAATAACTAAGTCACTCTAGATATTAACTTACTATTCTGATCAATTTGCAAACCAGTTAAAAGAATGTAGAAATATTTATAGAATCTCTACTCTTCATTCGGTCTTTTGCATCTGAAACTATTAGCAGTGAAGACAGTCTTCAAAACTTGGGCAGAAATGAGGAAAATGCTAAAATTTCCTAATAGCCTATGGATCGGATCATACTCAGACAATAGAAGTTAAAATATGCAGAACGATAAAAATGTTTTATTAAGCTTATATTTGTAGTAATAAGTCATCATAAACACCCAAACAATTTAGGTTTCTTCATTTTACCAACCACATCAAATGCTCTGCTGTTTTCACTTCTAGAAACAGATTCACTCATTGAAAAAGGTTATGTAATAGATAGGAGCTGAATGCAGACTTTTAGACTCCTAGTCGAAAAACTTCAGTAATAAAATCTCATATGAAACTAAATTGAGAGAATATATGAAATCCCTTGCTTTTCCATGAAAGGTGAAGCTGCTTGTATTAAATGAAATGCTTAAGGAAGTAAATGTTGGCAAGTATTGCAGGCATATGGGTTCAAGAACATAAATGTTAGAAATAATATTATAGCATTCTATTTTTTGATAAAAATGTAAGTGGAAATTATTACTGGGTTACTCTTCAATAGACAGTAACAAAATGAAATGTATATGTAAGGCTTTTCAATTGGTCTTGGAATAAATGTCATTTTAAAGGTTCCAACATTTAATTTTTTATGAAAAGAGGAAAATCTTAGTGAAAGGCATAATTCTTAAAGTGGATAAAATACTGGTAAAGAAACATGTGATTGCTTCTTTCCTATAACTACACACCCATCCTGGAACCATGTAAGCATGGAGACACAATGGAAATGCCCTTGACAGTGGGAACATCCACTTGTATTCTCAAAAAGTACCCATGCACAAACACAAGAGGCTAACCAACAAGGCTATGATTACTACAGAATGATCATAGGTAATAAATTCTTAATTAGAAATCATACTAGAAATGTTCAATAAAAGTCATTTTGCTTTACATTGTCAGTCTTCCTCTGCGTGTCTGTTCATATGTGGATGTGCTTATAGGGGCCACAGGACAACCTGAGGGGTCATTATAAGCTTGCATATATTAATTAGACACATTGAATGATATCTATTACTACACCGCACACATTTTTCAGGCTCAAATATAAATCTTTATTAGTGTAACACTATCATTCGAGATATACAGCAGAAAAAAATGTAGGTAATTCTTATAGAAAACGTTGCTAACTGGACTAGACTTATTTTTTATATCTTTATTGTCAATAATTAGATGCATTGTATGAGCAAATCTTGTGATGGTACCCCCATTTCCCTCTTCCCTGTCCCCAAACCACTGGGGGGATCAGTCCATGGGATAGGGGGTTATGAATTCTACAAGAGGTAGCCAGGTTTTTTTTTCTCCTTTGTGTGTTGTTGCTGAGGGGGGCGATGTCTTTGGATATTCTCCCCCACCATGGTTCTTACAATCTTTCCTCCTCCGCTGAGTTCCCTGCACACATTTTCAGATCTAGCCATGGGGAATCTTCCATATCCATTCTTGTGTTCCACTAACATATGTCGACCCTTTCATTTTCTTAAATTAGTTCTTTACATGTTTAAGCTTTCTTTACATTTTCTCTTCATAATTTCTTCCAAGAGTACTTGAAACATCAATAATAGAACAAAATAAATTAAACAAAAGAGATAAAGTCCAAAATGTTAATAAGATGCTCCTTAAAGGTATATTTATTTATGACTAGGGAAATGCAATTTTAAAATTACTGCTACCCCCCACACACACACGAAGTGAAACAAACAGGCAGATCATACATGTACATTCTTTTAGACAATGCTTTGCTCTTTAGCTCAACCTGTACTCATGTGACAGCATTAGCTTCCCAAGAGCTGGTGTTGAAGGCAGGCATTTGCTTAAATGCCCAGCACTTATATACCTTGTCAACCTCTTAGAAATGCTATTTGCATCATTGTACTGTTGGTTACATGATTATACAATTAACAGATCATAGAGCTCTACACTTAGAGGATGCAAATTATACCTTTTTTCTACTTTTCTTATTTGTGTGTGCAGGTAGATGTGTTTCTGTGTACTTGCTTATGGGCAGGTGTGTAGTCAAAGGAGCCTTTATCCTCTCCTTCCACCTTCTTTGCCTTCCATGGTCATCAGTGCACTGGAGGCACAGGGGCACAGGCAACTTTGTGTCCAGATTTTTGTTTGTTTCTTTGTGAAGGATCTCAAGTAGCCAAGAACTGGCTCAAATTTGCTACACAGTCCAGGCTGGTCTTAAACTCCTGGTTATAATGTGTCCACCTCCCTGGTGCTGAGATGACAGATGTGAGCCACTCACTGTTGGTCCAGCTTTGGTCCAGAACTGAGAAAGATAGAATTTAGGTCAGCAGGCTTGTAAGCAAACACCTTTAGTTGCTGAACCATCTGTCCATCCTCAATAATAAAGTTATTTTTAAAGTGTGAAAAGGCATACTTTAAGTATTACTTCATTTATATTCCCAAGAACTTAATGCTTTGGAATGTTCTAGAAGTGAGACCTTTGACATGCACATCTGTTTTAGCCAAATTCTTGTTACTGTGACAAAGGCAGCTTTTGGAGGAATGGGTTTGTTTTGGTTTCAGACACAGACCCAGGCTATATTCAAACCCAATGTGTAGGTTCTCCTTGACATTTTCAATGTGGATATCACTGCTCCTTGCAACCGACAGTTGCAAGACAGAACCGCTGGCCCAGCCTTTTCCTCGCCATCCCTGTAAGAAAAGGAACTCCCCGCTTTGTTACTCAGGCCCCTGACCAGATGTCACTTTGCTGGTAACTCTTTCCAATGGCCCCACACTCAGCCTGCTTGCAAATCTATTTAGTTCTCTCATTTCCACTGCAACAAAGAAAGTACGAACCATCAACTGGACAATCCACTCACGATCCTCCTCCCAGCACAGGTCACTCTGATGTTACACTCTGTCCTTCTCAAAGGACATGGAGATTTCAAACATATGAAGCCAAATGAAAATGCCTCCCTTACCTGATCAAACACAGCAAAGGAAAGCCTTTTACTGGCCTGCAGTCCAGAGCATGAGCCATCATCACTCCTCATCTCTCAGTCTGCATTGCTCATCCAACAGGCGGCTGCCTTGACCTGAGTTCAGACCGCTTCCCAGGCTGTGCTCTCAGGATTGACTCTTGGAACTGGACACCCTGCTGCTGTGTCAGGACTGGGTCTCTGCCTTCAACCTTCTGGCCAACTTTCTTCTCAACAAAAGATCTCAATCTTTATTTTTGTTTACATTTAATCTTCCTTCTGGTTGTTTCACAGTTAATAAATCTTTATTCTTCTGTTGGCTTGAACCTTGCTCACTAGTCATGATAGACTGTAGGTTACAAAAGAGACTGTGCACATACAGGGTGTGTGTGTGTGTGCTTGTGTGTGTGTGTGCATGGGTGGGTGGGTGTGGGTGTGTATATAGGCATGTGTGTGTGTGTGTGTGTGTGTGTGTCCTGATGGTTATAAGAGGTACTCAGTAAAGAGTAGTTTTTGCAAATGTAGATTAAGAAAACATGTTCCTAGTTAATATTGTATATTTTTGCATAACTATTAGAAATATAATAACCATATTTTTCAATGGCAACATTGGATATTATAAAGTGATTATTTTCTTTCTGAAATAAAGTTTGATTTCCTGTTCTTTTAAGACTGAATGCATGATTTCTGCTTTATATTGGGTGGATTCATGTAAAACTCTGAAATCCTTTGTGTGGATGGGGGACTAGTGAATCGTAGAAGGGAGAAAGAAAAATGAAGTATAAGAGTGAGTGGAGAAAAGCAGAAGACAGGATGTCAGACAAAAGTGTGAACAACTTTAAGAGAATAAAAATTGTTCAATTATATATAGTTTCTTAGTAATTACTGTGAATTATTTAACATTATTCAAAAATAACCAAAAGAAAATTTATTAGTAATGCAATTTAAAAAAAAAAAAACCAGACTTCATTTTAGGACAGGATAAGACCTTCCGTGTGGACTCTGCTGGCAGCCCTTGGCTGGCTTCCAAGTTTTTGTCAGTATGCTTGACAGGAAGTTACTCCTGTGCATATAATTCACCCAAATCCAGGAGGAATACCTGAAAGTATCATGTACGTTGTTAAGAATGGACTTCTTCCTCATTGGTTGGATGTGTGCAGAGCCGCCCTCATCCCAGCCACGATCACAATTCCTCGGTTGCTCATGGGAATCACCTGGAAGGTGGTCGGCAGTGCGAAGATTTGCAAGATTGACAGATGGTGGCCATCTCTGCCCATCCCCTGGGCTCTTCATCGTCTGGCTTCCCTTCTCCTGTGAACAGTCAAGGGGACACTTCACATTCTATTTTCTTGTCTATATGTATGAATATTGATTTAGAATAATCTATAAACAACCATCTTTTAGAATAACATTTTTGGGGGGATGAAATTTTTTTCTAAAGTCTTTGTCAGTTAATAACTTGAAACATTTTAGATATCTGTGTACTTGTTGGCCACAGTAAGATTTTATAAAATGATTATTAATTTCTTTATATGTACTGGTATATAAATTTAATAAAATGCTGAACTGCTATCACATTATCCTCATTCAAACTTTGAGAATTTACTGAAAGCCATATTAAATAAGCAGCAAACAGTCCTCAATGGATATTAATAGAGTACCACCGGTTTTCTCTATTTGTCACTAAATTTTTAGGTTATTTCATCCCTTTCTTCCATAAACAAAAAGATAAATGTATAATAAATGAAATTTTATAAAATTTAATATCTACACAATTTTTAAAAATTTTCTCCCATAAATAGACAATGTAGGACAAAAAACTTAAAAATTTAAAACCATGCACTAAAAGCTAAGTTTAATACAGTATTTGGTAAAACCATTTTGTAGATCCTGTATAATTTATTGACACTTTTACATACATGTGAAACGAAATGATACCTTAGTTACTTATGACATGAGTAGTCTATAAAGAACTTTTTTATAAACACAGAAAATATGACTCCTTTATATCTCTGCTACTAAATGAACAAAATAGAAACTAAATAAATAGATGCACACTGTATGAGTCAGGGTTCTCTAGAGGAACAGAACCAAGAGAATGAATTGTAGTAAAAAGGGGATTTATTGGATTAGCTCAGGACAGTCCCACAATTGCAGTCTGGAAGCCTAACAGTCAAGGAACCAGTAGCTGCTCAGTCCACATGGCTGGATGGATGCCTCAGCAGTCCCAATCCTGCTCTGAAGGCCTAAAGGCTTCCTGGGGAGCCGCTGGTCTTCAGCCCAGGCTGGAAGGCTGAGGAAGCTTCCTTCCAATGCCCACAAAGATATGCAAGACAAGCACCAGAAACCAGGCAGGCAGGGAGGCAGGAGGAGGGAGAGATTTCCTTCCCCTTTTTATAGCCTTAGGGCATGTTTTACAACCTTTTCCCAAGACTTGTTAACTTCCTGTGTCTCTAGAATTTCCTTCCTGCACAGCCCTCCCAGAAGGGATTATTTTTCCAAATCCCCTGAGTTTCCTTATATCCTGCCTCCTACTGAGAGGGCTGCCTGCCTCTGATAAATATCAAAGACCCACCAAAGATAATTAAAAAGATCAAGTTGACAACAAAACCTAACCATCACACATACTAAATACTAAATGAGTAAGATAAAATTAATCAAATAGAAAATGAGTAAAGAGACATCAGTGTCTAAGACAAGCTGGGAAAGAAACTGGACCAACTTCAAGTGAAGTAGATAAGATTGTGTATTTAGATATTTAACTATATTTGAAAAATATTTACAAAGTACTGAATTACTCTAACAACATGCACAAAAGGCAGAAAATGATGGTAAAATAATTCTTCCACTACATCTCACCAGTTAAAAGATAACCTCAGAAGGAATTCAGAACATATATGTAGGTCCTGGAATGGATACAGATTCATTCTGAGAGACATCTGGGATTTAGTGATAATATTGTAAGCTTACATTACACTGAAGGAGAGTAATACTCTGCTCTTCCTTTGTAATCTCTGTCTTTGGAATTCAGATGAACCACAAGCAACCTATTAGCCAAAATTACCTATGCATATCAACTCTGGTACATAACTTGATAAATGTTTGTTGTAAAGGATAATTAGTGCATTTTTTCTTTCCTGGCAGGAAACCAACCATTACTTCCCTTTCATTATATCTGACTACTTCCATCCCTCTGAAAAGAAAATTTTATATTTATTCCAACATTTTCCACATTTTAGCAAACTTCACTGCCACTATATATTTTTCTCAACTGGACATGATACTGTTGTAAACCTGCTAGACATCAAGACTGAGTGCGATTCTGTCAAAGCTCTTGAGTGCTCTCCCCAGGCCTGAGGCAAAACCCTGTTACTGAAGAAACCACAGACTGCATCGATCAGCATCGAGAAACCCTTCAACGTCCGGAATGGTATCCAGCCCCCAGAAGGCAGTTAGTGTAGTGCTGGAAGGCACTGCACAGGCTGACAGGGGAAACTGATCATCGACAGCTGGAGTAAACAGAGACGATTGACACGAAACACAATCTGCGGCCATGAGTAGGCTGACCACACCTCCTACTGGGAGGGAACAGCGAACCAACAAAGGAGCACTTGGTGTAATGGAGGAGCCTCGGCCTGGGGGAGACAATCAACAGCTTTCAAATTCGACCAATTTTCCACTAAGTGAGGGGGGCCCCTTGTTTGGAACTAGGGATTCAGGGAGATAGGCACCGGATCCCGTACTTTTGGGCTCCCAAAACAAGATGCACTATGGGAGCGAGTGACAGGGAGGCTACTAAAAATAGAATCTAGGTAATCCAGAATTGTGTATATTTGTTAACCTACACTGATCTCACTCTCCGATGGAGATTGTGTTTGTATTTTTCAGGATGCAGCGAGAGAGCTGGGGCCCATCTAACCC